>JABUQX010128214.1:2500-7500 GCA_015478945.1 Trachelipus rathkii
TTTCGGAAAGAGAAATTCTGTTCGCTTTTAAAGTTACATTGAACCCAAACAGAATGTAATATATACTATAATATAATAATATATATATATAGAACTTCAATGAGAATTTTATTAAGGAAAGAAATCTTAGTTTTACTAATATATTTATTTATTTTAAAATGCTAAATAGATTTATTTTTAAAAGCATATATATTACTATATATATAATAATTTAGGTCCATGTTGGGGTAGGGGAAGGAATGATAATGGGAGAAAGTCCTGTTAGAATTGGTGTGGTTATAGATTAGAATGATAATTGGGAATACTTGTTCAAGAAAAGTGAAAATCATAAGTATACATGGAGAGTGAGATAAGGGGGGGAGGGCCGATATTGGATTATGTGTGTATAAACATAGAAAGGATAGGGGCAGATTACTAGATGTAAATGTATTCAGAGGGGCAGGTAGGGGGTTATCTGATCATTATTTGGTGGTTGCTAGGTTAAGGGTGGGGGAAGAGGTAACGGTTAGAGAAAGAGAAAATAAGAGGAGAATAGGAAGTCAGTAAAGGTGGAAAAATTAATGAGGCAATGTGTAGGAGGAGTTTATGAGGGTATGGGAGGATAGTTGGAGGGACGTGAGAGGGACCGGAAATTAGGGAAGTGGAGGAGGATTTTATAGCTGGTGTAGGGATGAGATTTCATAGGAGCATTTGGAAGAAGGCCAAAGGATAATGTGGAGTCAAAAAGGGCGAAGACAGGGTGCTCAGTTGCACAGGCACGGTGAGGAGGTGAAAGAGTTGGTGAAAAAGAAAAAGAGGTTTTTGTGAAATGGTTGGGGAATAGGAGAAGGGAAAGCTGGGAGGATTATAGAAGGGTTAGAGTGGAAGCAAAGAGGGCGGTGGAGAGGGCGAAGAAGAGAAATGCAAATAATGAATGGTGTAGAAAAGTGACAGAAAATTTTGAAACGGGGAGCAAAATATTCTGGAAAGAAGTAAATAAAAAAAGGAAGAAGATGGAGGGGTTAGGGGAGAGGGTTAAGGGAGAGGAAGGGGAATGGATAGGAGGGGAGGATAAGGTGAGGAAAAGATGGGGGGAATATTTTAGAGGATTATTGAATGAAATGGGTGGGAGAGATGAGGATGATTTACAAGAGGTGAGGGTGGGGGGGGGAAGTGGGGCAGGAAGGGGTTTTGGAAATACAAATGGATGAAATTATTAGGGCGTTAACTAAAGGAAAAAAAGGAAAGTCCACAGGTCTAGATGGTGTGAGTATGGAAATGTTACAGATGGGAGGCAGAGGGGTGGAGGAATGGCTGTATAGGTTATATAATTTATGTTGGAGGAGGGGAGAGGTTCCACAGGATTGGGAGGATGGGTGTTTGGTTCCCCTGTATAAAGGGAAAGGGGATAGGATGGAGTGTTGGAATTATAGAGGTATTTGTCTTTTGAGTGTAGTAGGGAAAGTGTATGGGAGAATACTAATTGAGAGGGTGAGAGATTTAACGGAGGAGAGATTGGGGGAAGAACAAGGAGGATTTAGGGTGGGAAGGGGTGTGTGGATCAAGTATTCACGATGAAGATGCTTGTGGAGAAAGGTATAGAAAGGAAAGGGAAAGTGTAGGGGTGTTTTCTTGATCTGGAGAAAGCATATGATAGAGTGAAGAGGGGGGAATTATGGAAGGTGCTGGAGGAATTTGGAGTAGGGGGTAAATTAGTTAAAGGTATTAGGGCCTTTTATAGGAATAGCAGAATGTGTGTGAGAGTATTAGGGAGGGCAGAGTGAGATGTTTGGGGGTAAAGGAGGGTTAAGGACTAGGGATGTGTAAATGTCACCGTGGCTTTTCAATTTATTTATGGAGAGTGTCTGCAGAGGAATGATGAGGGAGGGGAGAGGGGTGGAATTGATGGATAGGGGTGATAAGATGGAGTCGAACATGATACTATTGCGGATGATACTGGCCTTAGTGGCGAAGAATTTCGAAAGGGCTTGTCAGTATTTGGTGGAGGAGTCTGGAGAGGGTGTGTGGCAAAAGGGTCTTAGGATAACCCAGGGAAAGAGTAAAGTGTTGTGTTGAGGAGGATGAAAACAGATGAGGGGGATGGGGTTAGAGATTAGAGTAGGAGTTGTAGTATTAGAAGAAGTTAAGGTTTTCAGATATTTAGGGATGGATTTGGGTTAAGGAAGGAGGGATGAAGGTAGAGATAGATCACAGAGTAGGAGAAGAAATGAGAGCATTGATTGGTCTGAGGGAATTATGGAAAGGGGGAGATTTATCACATAAAACTTAGAAGATAAGTATGTTTGAAAAATATGTGTTCCAGGGGGTACTATATGGGTGTGAAAAATGGGGGTTGAATGCTAGGTCCAAGAAGAAGCTGGAAGTGTTTGAGATGAAAGGGTTGAGAGCGGTATGTGGGGTTAGCAAAAGAGAGAGGATTAGGAATAGGGTGATAAGAGAGAGATGTGATTGGAAAAATTGTTTGGTGAGAAGAGCGGAGAAGGGAATATTAAAGATGATTTGGACATCTGGAGAGAATGGAGAACAGAGGGTGGTTAGGAGGGTTTGGGAGGCGGAGGGGATAGGAAGAAGAGGAAGGGGGAGACCGAGAAGAAGGTGGATGGATGAATAAAGGAAATGCTGGGAGAAAGAGGGATGAGGGTGGAGGATGGTAGGGTGTTGGCGAGAGAGAGATAGAATGGAATGGAGGAGGTGGGTGTGGGCGAGATGAAGGAAATATGAATTAGGGAAGCTGCACGTACCACTACCCCGCTTAAACGGGGAATAAGTGTTTGTATAATAAAAATAATAACAATAAATAATATATATATATTATATATATATAATATATATACTATATATATATATTATATATATATATATATAATATATATATAATATATATATATATATAGTATATATATATATATATATATATATTATATATATATATATATACTTTATATATATAATATATATATATATATAATTATATATAATTATATCAGAGGGTGGGCACTCCCGCTCTTTAGTCCGCTAGTCCGCTAGTCCGCTCGTCCGCTCCGAGCGGACTACCAAAATAGGTGCGGACTAGCGGAGGTGCGCGAGTCGTCAGGAAATTTACCGGACTTGCAGGTGCGGATCAAAAAAAGTTTTCGCTCTTTTGTTCCGCATTTTTAAAAATGAAAATATAGTTTAATTATTAAGAATTCTTATTGGTTATATAAAGAAATATAATTTTTATTTTAAGTTTATAACTAATTATACTTTTAGTCTGAGACTTAATTTTTTTTAATTAATTAAACTTCCAAAATAATCTCAACCTCCTTAAGGTACCATATATAATAAATGAACATTTAAATTGATTTTATAGAATGAATGGCTATTACCCTCATCCTATAACTTTAATTAATTATATTATTAATAATAATAGGAAATATCTAAATCAATTCTGTGTAATAAACACAAAATATATATATATATATATATATATATATATATATATAATATATATATTATACTATATATATATATATATATAATATATTTATATTACATATTTTATATATATATATATATATATATTATATATATATATCATATATATTAATTATAATATAATAAACCTATATATATATAATATAGTATATATATATATATATATATTATATATATATATTATATATATATATATATATATATATTTGGGTTTGTGCACAAGACTGATTAACATATATATACTATAATATAATATATATATATATATATATATATATACTATAATATATATATTATTATATTATATATATATATATATAATATATATTATATATATATATATTCAGTGGCGGCCTTTTGGGGGTAGGCAGGGGTAGGCAACGCCTATACTTGCCTCTTAGTGAGCCCAAAACATATTAAAAAGCAGCATATAATATATATATATATATATATGAATATATATATATATATATATTAATATACTATATATATATATATATATATATATATATATATATATATATATATATATATATAATTTTTTTTTTTCGAAATCTACATTTTTAAAATTCCGCATCAATTTCTACTCGATTCCCTTTTTTAATAGTAAGCGATCGTGTCAATTGTTAATTCCTCGGAGTCAAAAATAGCTTTCCTTATTCTCACTAGGGCAAGGTCAACTTTGGATGGTGCCTAACGAGTCAGTATCAGTCATTTTTTTTTTAAATAATCCCCATTTAAGTTGCCATCTAGCAAAAATAAATAATAATATTATTAATAACGATAATTCTAATAATTCAACTAATTAATAATTTATATTTATGCTAACTTGATTATCTCTTATATATCGACCTATTTCATTCGTAATACATTTATATAATTATTGACTCAACGTGAGAGTCGTTGAAAACGCGTTTGAGTCATTCTCGGCTACGATATAGGTAGCCTCTGCCTCAGAGGCTCAGATCAGTTGCTATATTTTCAAGTTATCGATAATAAAGATTTTTATTTTTCCTTTTGTATATTTACAATAAAAATGAGATTACATTTATAAATACGGGTATATTGGATTCGTATTCGATTTAAGTTTCATTAAAAATTGGTAAATTCTTTCCTGAGTGTTGAAGGCCATATTAAAATTCAAACATGTAAGAATATGTGTAATACAGTCAGTGATTTATAAATGATATAGTTTGGACGTGTGTGCTTGAGCTTCTTTTATAAAAGATGTGAGTTAAGAAAGTATTAAATTTTCATATATATCAATTCTGTTACAGTAAACTTTTGATGTGACCGCTTGAACGATATATATATATAATATCATATATATATATATAATATATAATATATATTTATATAATATATATGTGTTCATAGTGTATTATATCTATGCTGTGTTGATAACAAAATATAGAACGGACTACAGAGGTTACCCGCATGATATCTCAAAAACTAAGGTAGGTACAAGAAAACTGATAATATAAATATATGGAATCAGCCGTATGAAAGTTGTATGGAAAATG
>JABUQX010128214.1:12500-22500 GCA_015478945.1 Trachelipus rathkii
CACCAAACGGTGGATGTTTATCAAAGAATCCGACAAAAGGTAAACCCACTCATTCTGCGAGCTAATTAGTAATTCCATTATTGTTGATTGACCTCTTACTATACTCACAGTGTGGACTTTGAAGAAGATGGAATACAAGATATAAGAAAGAACGTAAAATCATGTTATCTGATATTGAGGATGAATAATTAATCAACAATTAATTGGAGAGGATAATTATCGACGTCTGGAATTGAATTTTATTTAAATAAGAGATTACTAGATTTTGATACAACCAATGAGCAGGTTTGGGCTTCTAAAAAGCTTGCAGAAAGTTCGTATTTTCCATGGCGTTGCTAATAACCCAATTAAACTCTTTATTCACAGAGTAAAGTGCTGAAAAAGAACTTGGTTAAATAATATATCTGTATATTAATACATTTCGGGCAAGAAAATTGGTAGAGTCGAAGAGTTAGGTGTTCGTGTAAGTAGAATAGGGTGCGAAGTGTAGATAAAAGTAATAAAATTCTTAAACATATATATATATATATAATATATATATGATATATATATATACTATAGTATATACTAAATATATTTATATATATTAATATATATGATAATTATATATATATATATATATATATATAATATAGTATATATAATAATTATATATAATAATATAATATATATTATATCTATATATATATTTATATATATCTATCACTATATATATTAATATATATATATATATATATATATCATATATTAAAATTATTACTATATAGTTAAATATATATACCTATAACTATATATATATATAATATATATATATATATATATATATCTATATATAGTATATATATATATATATATTATAATATTTAATATATTATATATAAATTATATATTATAATATAGTATATATATTATATATATATTATTAATATATCTATATATCTATATATATATATATAGTAGTATATATATCATGTACGGTTTGAATTTTTCTTCCCCTCTTAGACATCAATACTTTAACCAGAAGGGCAAATCTGAAGACCACTTTATTTGCCCATAGGAGAGACCTTCGTCGTTACATATAACATCCAAATCAACAACCAAGTAACAGAAACCCAAAGAACAATAACACTCTCAGGATATTAAATTTACGATAATAAAATACATGAGGAAACATAGTGGAGTAATTAATAAAGGTTATCGATATTTTAATAATTAGTTACATTTTTTGCATAAATGATACATGGTTAAATGGTTAGCAATCCTGAACATTTATATAATTCTTAAATGACATCTTTTTTATTAATCTCTTATTACATATAATTACATAGCTTTATCATGCTTCATATTTTCATGCTTTATTTAAATGGTACATAATATTTTATTAGAAGGATTATTATTAATTATACAGTAATAATAATGTTTCGGACCTACCTCTAAAGATCGTTCGTTAAAACCATACATACAAAAAATGCTCGATCTTCGCTTCAAAACTGCGAAATTGTCTCCAACGTAAAAATGCTTACATGCAACAAATTGTAATCTCCGCTTCACTGCGAAACTGTCTCTTTTTTAATTAAGTATATTTTATCTGTATACAGTGGTAAATTATAGCATACCGGCATAATATAATTATAAATATATAATGATATTATTTAGGTAAAAATAATATATATATATATATATATATATATATATATATATATATATATATATATATATATATATATATATATATATATATATATATGGTTGAGTGGTGGTTGGTTATGATTCACCATAATTATTATTTTCGAGCCCAGGTAAAACTGGAACACACACAAGAATATTTAATATATATATATATATATATATATATATATATATATATATATATATATATATATATATATATATATATATATATATATATATATATATATATATATATATATATATATACTCTATATATATATATATATATATATATTAGTGAAGAGTGGAAGGTTAAAGACCATTTTCTCAGCACAGTCGTTTCACGATCATTCTCCTACAGTCTACCAGGCTTTGCAAATAACTTCGGCGTCTTTGCAAACTTACAAAGTCGACCCGCCACCGTTACAAAGGTCATACGGAATTCTTTTTACGCAGTTACGAGGCAGGAAGAAGGCGGAATGTTTTTATAAACGACGTATTCTATCGATTTGATTTCAAATAAAACGTTTATGAGCGTTATTTTGAATCTGATTAAAATGATGGAATCTAATTAAAAGATGGAATACATTTTCGAATTAAAGGTACTATGGAGTGCTACATATATATATATATATATATATATATATATATATATATATATATATATATATATATATATATATATATATACTGTATATATATATAAATATATATATATATATATATATATATATATATATATATATATATATATATATATATATATATATATATATATATATAAATATATATATATATATATATATATATATATATAAATATATTATATATATATAAATATATATATATATATATATATATATATATATATATATATATATATATATATATAGAAATGTATAAATCTATATCTATAGATATATATATATATATATATATATATATATATGCTATATATATATATATATATATATATATATATATATATATATATATATAAAATATATATATATATATATATATATACATATATATATATATATATATATATATATATATATATATATATATATATATATATATATATATATATATATATACTCTTATATATATATATATATATATATACTTATATATATATATATATATATATATATATATATATATATATATATATATATATATATATATATATACATAAAAATTTATATATATATATACTCTATTGCCCTAGATGATAGTTTAGGAACAAGCAATTTTACAATGATATGTTTCTGTTTTATAACAAAGCAGGTTGGGTTTAGTTTTGTTAACTTTAATTTAAAGAAATTAAAAGAACTGCAAAAATAAGCTGATATTAAAATAACTTTTACCAAGAACGAAAAGCAACAGAGAATTCTTGTTTACAATTTTTTATTTCTTTCTAACCATTATTTGTATTTTCATTACACACACACACATACACAATAGTACAGAGACGCTTTACTTAAAAAAACATTACCAGGCAAACATCACACTAACTTAATGCACACATGACTGTTATTTCTATGACGTCATGCATCTGTGTTACGTTTTCTAAACGTCGTTGGAAGACATTTATATTTTTTTACACATTTAATATAAACATTTCTTTCTTATGTATTTTTCTTTCAAGTTTCTATTATTTTTCTTTATTTTTATATTTTGTTAAACGTTAATCTTATTTATTTATTTATTTGTTTAAATTTTATTTATTTATTTTTTTAAAAATATATAGATTTTTAAAAAAATTATTTATTTTTTAAATTTTATTTATTTTAAATTTTATTTATTTAAAAAATCTATACATTTTTTAAAACTTTACATTTAATTTTAATAATTAATATTTATTTATTAATTTCTTTCATTTATGTTTATAACATTAAGAAAAATTTGCTACTGACCTAAACAGTAAATCCGTTAATCAAATCACCCACCCCACCCTTCCCACCCAGTCATGATCTATTGATCTATTGATCCATAAATCTATTGATTTAAGTTATATTTTAAGTATCATTTTGTGTAAACATAAGATAAAAATAAGTTCTTTGAATAAAATATCATAGTAAAATGTAAAGGTTTATTGAGCCTAAAGCAGTAAATCAGTTAATCAAACCACCCACATCACCCCTCCCACCCATTCGTGATCCATTGATCTATTGATTCAAGTCATATTTTAAGTATCATTTTGAATAAACATAACATAAAAATAAGTTTTTGAATAAAATATATATAGTAAAATGTTAAAGTTTATTGAACCTAAAGCAGTAATCAGTAAATAACTCAAACAACCGCTCACCTCCACCATCAAGTCTATAATCTATTGATCTATTGGTCTATTGATTCAAGTCACATTTTATGTATCATTTTGCATAAACATATCATAAATACATTTGTTTTAAAACTATATATATCTTTATATATATATATATATATATATATATATATATATACCATAATATATAATGTATATATATATATATATATATATATATATCTATCATCTCTCTAAGATGCTTTTACTGCACCATTAGGATACCAAGTCTCAGTTTACAGAAGTGTAGTTGCGTCAAAACAACATTGCGTGGATTTATCACACATGTACATGCTTTGAGCAGGCGTCCATGTGCTTATAACATGTAACAATAAATGTGTTGTATCTGGTTTGTGTCAGCCCTCCAGGCTTTTTGTCACTTGGAGGCTTTATGAATTACCACTGTATATATATATATATATGCATATATGTATAATATATATATTATGTATATATATGTATGTGTATCATATATATAAGTTTATATTATATACAAGATTATACATATATATATATATATATATATATATATATATATATATATATATATATATATATATATATATATATATATATATATATATATATATATATATATAAAATTTATATATATATATATATAATATATATATATAAATATATATATATTTATATATATATATATATATATATATATATATATATATATATATATATATATATATAAAATTTATATATATATATATATATATATATATATATATATATATATATGTATATATATAAATAATATATAAATTTATATATATATATATATAATATATATATATAATATATATAATATGTATATATATATGTATAATAATATAATAATATAATATATAATATATATATGTATATGTTTAACATATAATATTATAATATATATATATATATATACATATATATATATATATATAATATATATATTATATATATATAATATGTAATATATATATATATAATATGAATATGTAAAAATATATAATAATATCATTTATAATAATATATATATATAATATATATATATAATAATAATATATATAATATATATATATGTATCAATAATAATATATATATATAATATAATATATATATGTATGTATGTATATATATTTAATATATATATGTATATATATATAATATATATGTATGTATATAATAATAATAATAATAATAATATAATATAATAATAATAATATATATATCAATATGTAATGTGTGACACTCAGTATGACTTTCGCGAAAATTTTAATTTATGATCATTACTTATGCTAAGATTTGTTTTGTGAAACAGGACCACTGTTTTATGTCACAATAATCATCTCGACTGATGCTGTTGAGATACTCTTCAGTCAGTTAAATTAACAATGAAGGTCAGAAAGAAACTAAATCTCATAAGATCTCTCTGCAATCCTCCAAACTTAAAGAACATAGCTTTCAACTAGAAGGTAAATTTCAAGGAAGAGCTGCGACTCCGAATTTCGATCCCAAATTTCGCACAAAAGAAGAGTCAGGCAAGGGTGGTAAACGCGCTGGAAAGTCCGTGACTACTAATTCGCCTACGAAGAAAGAGTATCTCAACAGAAGGGACTTTTGTTACTTTTTTACTTTCATTGAATATCTTTACTTATGTTGAATAAAAACCTCATTCAAAATATGGATCTTTAAATTACCATCATCCTCTTATATAGGGTGCTTGCTCACAAAAAAAAAACACATCTATATTATATATATATATATATATATATATATATATATATATATATATATATATATATATACTTCTTATATGTATATAATATATTTATAATATTTTATATATATGCTATATAAAAATATACACAAACATATAAAATATATATATATATATATATATATATATATATATATATATATATATATATATATATATATATATATATATATATATATATATATATATATATATATATATATTTATATATATATATGTATATATATATATATATATATATATATATATATATATATATATATATATAATATTCTGTATATATATATAAAATATAATAATAATATATATATATATATATATAGACATATATATATATATATATATGTGTATATGTATATATATATATATATATATATTATAATAATATATAATAATATATATGTATATATATGTATATAAATGTATATATATATATATATATATATATAACTATATATAACTATATATATATATAATATAATATATAATATATATACATATATATATATATATATATATATATATATATATATATATATATAATATATAGCCTATATATATATATATATATATATATATATATATATATATATATATATATATATATATATATATATATATATATATAAATTGCAACTTACAACTTCTCCCAGGAAGGGTCAAAAAAATGTGAGAGATGACAGAGTTTTTCAGTTTCTTCCTCTATCCTTTAGGACTCCCTCTTCTCTTCTCCAGCATCGACAGCATTCCATGTCTTAAACACTCCAGTGAGGTTTCGCCCTTTCAGGAGGAACAAGCATTTTCTCCCATTTGTCTTCAAAACTCGTTCTCCTAGGTCAAAGGATGCTGAGGCGCATATGATACCAACGCTGGGACAAAGAGTAATACAAGCAAAAGGAAAGGACCAGGTTGCTAACTGTCGCCCTATAACCATGCGAAGAAAATCTTCACTTGTCCTGACAGCTACGAAACTTCCAACCTTATGGATCGATGATAGTTGTGGCTTTAAACCAAATATCACCTATATATATATATATATATATATATATATATATATATATATATATATATATATATATATATATATATATATATATATATATATATATATATATATATATATATATATATATATATATATATATATATATATATATAAACTTTATTCATTTAATTTTATTGAAATGGGAAAATGTAAAAAGGTTTTTGTTTTTATAAGAAAAGTTTTTGATTTAAAAACAGTTTCTTTGTGAATATTTAACATTTTTTTTTTTTGATTTTGGAATATTTATTTTATGTTTATGATTGTAAAATTTTAAATAGTTTAAAAAAAAAATTCTGACTTTAAATTTGTTATTTTATAAATCTTATGATTTTATATTTTATTTTTTTTTTAGTTTGAGTAAACTCTTATTGCAAATATAAAAAATTATAATAGGAAAATTTCAAACTTTGTTGTTTCATAGATTTGTTGAGTGAATATTTAAAATAAAATATAAATATTTTAAAAAGAGTTATTGAGTCATTGAGTTATTGAGTCATTGAAGATGACTTGCTTTGATGATAGTTGAAAGAATACTGGAAAGAGCACGCGAGCTTGAATTTCTTGGGACATTATCGTAAAGTTCCACCTATACGGAATGCACGATATAAATTTATTAATTTTTAACATATAAGAAACAACTTATGGAGAATTGGTCCATGAATATCCGTCACTTTAGCTCACGTCAAATTTCGTATGACAGTTTATTGTATATAAACTATCGTTTGCAAATCATGTTGAACTAAAGTTGGGCAGAAGACAAAATAAGATTAATTTTTATTCGCTTAAAATAATAGAAATTTGGTGTTTGCAAGCCTTCAACAATTCACAGTTCAATTTATATATAGTTTAGATTTCAAAGTGGAAGGTTGCGCTCGCGTTTGCTCTGCTGTGTGTTTGTGTTTTGTTTTTAATTTTTGCTATTAAAGTGTCGTTTTAAATTTGCTTTAAGTGATCAGTATTTTTATGTCATATCGTCTAGATGTTTTATTATTTATAAATTACTCACGAATTAGCGCTTTTTAAGATGACTTAGATGGAATGAAACATAACCTAATCTTTCGAACATGCCGAAATTTTAAGATAAGTTTTTAATGCTTTACCTTTTTAACTTTTTAAGTTTTTTTACGTATTTAATTTATTTATTAATGCAGCTTTTAGCTTTTTCTAAAGTTTTAATTAATATTATTATTTTTTGTACGTGATCTGTGTGTGTGTGTGTGTGTGTGTGTGTGTGTGTGTGTGTGTGTGTTTGTTGTGTGGGCGCAATTCAGAGGGTTCTTGTGGGCTGTGTATGGTCTATTGTGTGTGTTTTGTTTGTGAGGCTGTCTGTTTGAATGACTGGACAGAGAAAATATAGGGGTGGGCGTAGGCTGGGGTTCTCTATTGACTTTGCTAACGTTCGTGGCCTCAAAGCTAACCATGAATCTGTGGAATATCACCTCGCTAACTCTCTACCTAACGTTTTATTACTGTCTGAGACCCAGCTAGCCAGGGATTCTTTTTCAAATAAACTTAATATCTCCAACTATAACCTTTTCTATAATTTCAGACTGAATGGCGGGGTTTTATATAAATTTAAACCCTCCTGTAACACGTCTCGAGAATCTTGAATCTCCTAATTTCGATGTTCTGTCTTAAAATCTTTCTTCCTACTACTACCATTATCTTGTGTTTTTGCTACTGTTCTCCTAATGGAACAGATTTTTCAGCTCCTTTTGAATATCTTACTACTTCTCATGAGACTGTTACTTCTTCCATCCAAATGCTGAGGTCCTCTATTTAGGGGATTTCAACGTTCATCACACTGAGTGGTTGGGCTCCTGTCATACTGATACAGGGGGGAGGCCAAAACATTCAGTAATGTCAACGATCTGGAACTGCTGTTTAAGGTTCATACACATATCCCTAATCGACCTAAACAATTCTTGAACACGCTTGATTATATTTCACCATTACTCCTTCTCGATATAAATACACCATTTTCCCTCCTATCGGTAACTCTGATCACAATCTTGTAGCTCTTAATTTTAAAACTTTTCTCCAGCAGCTCCACCATGCCCAAACGTACTTTCTGGCACTTTAATCGGGCTAATTGGGGGGCGTTGCGTCGTTTCTTTGCAAACTATGCTTGGAGTGAATCTTGCTTTGACTCGGAGGACGCTTCGGTCACCGCTGAAAAGGTAGGGGCCGTAATCGTTGAGGGTATGAGCGGGTTCATTCCATCTTCAACTAAATCTTTTTCTCCACAAAATCCATGGTTCGATGGGGAATGTTCTCGCTCCATTCAGGAGAGAGACATTGCGTATCGGGCATGGAAAAACTCTCGTTCTCCTATCACTCTTACTAATTTCCATTCTGCTCGGAATCGTTGCAGGGCTATTATTCGACAGGCTAAGCGCGCTTTCACTAAAAGAAAGTGCGACAACCTACTTGGCTCTCCTACTGATAAAAATTTCTGGCCTCTTGCCAAAAACATCTCTAACAACTTTTGTAAATCTGCCTTTCCTCCACTTATTCGCTCTGACGGTTCTGTAGCTAACTCTCCTACTGAAAAGACTAATCTCTTCGGCCTCCTTTTTTCATCTAATTCTACCCTGGACGATTCCGGCATCCCTCCTCCTGCTTCTTCTCCTCTCAGGTTTCCTATGCCTCTTCCCGTGATTACGCATGATCGGGTGTATGGGATTCTGAGATCTATGAGTGTCAGGAAGGCTAGTGGCCCGGATGGCATTCCTCCCCGTGTTCTAAGGGAATGTGCTTCCGAGCTGGCCCCTGTCCTCGATCAACTCTACTCTCTATGCCTTAATACTTGTACATTTCCTCAGTGCCGAAAAAAGGCAGCCGCTCTGATCCTTCTAACTATCGTCCTATAGCTCTCACTTGTATTCTATCTAAGATCCTTTGAAACTCTTCTTAACTCTCATTTCCTGGATCATCTGGAGTCTCATTCCCTTCTTTCAGATCATCAGTATGGCTTTCGATGCTCGAGGTCAACTGGTGACATACTATCCTATCTTACTGATTTATGGTCTTCTGCCCTTAGGGACTATGGGGAGTCTTGGGTGGTGGCACTCGATATATCAAAGGCTTTTGATCGAGTATGGCATGCGTCGCTACTCTCTAAGCTCCCTTTCTTTGGGTTTCCTCCTTCTCTTTGCTTACTCTTGTCAAGTTTTCT
>JABUQX010128214.1:30000-35000 GCA_015478945.1 Trachelipus rathkii
GAAGCTATCTTATATGGTTCTGGTGTATCTGCATAATCTAGGATTTCTACATATTTGGCAGCATTGGTTTTAACCACATTTTCAACGCACTTCTGGATCAGGGCAGTTACCGACTCCGGCGCTCCAGATCGGATCCGACATTTGCTTCGGCACCTCAAACTCCGTACTCTAACTCTCCCATCCCTCCTCTATGTACTCTCCAAATTTCATCCTTATACGATTATTTCCTATTTTTATAGACCTTTTACCCCCTCCGAAATTACATTGAATACAACCTCGTCTACGACAGGTTAAAGTCCTATATGGGCATAAGTTTCAACCTTCTACGATTATTTCCAGGGTTTTCAGGGCTCAGCCCCAATCGCCACGTTAGTAGCGGTGCAGAAAGGAGAGAAGGCAGTGGCGTAGCCTACCATCGTGCCCAGTGGCAATTATATATATATATATATATATATATATATATATATATATATATATATATATACATGTACGCATTACTTAAATATATATATATATATTTAGGCATATAGATATATATGTATATATATAATTCCCAATGTATCTGGCAACTGCATTAAGAGATTTAACGTACTCTCTTTCTCTTTAAAACACCTTCTTTAACTATTATATATATATATATATATATATATATATATATATATATATATATATATATATATATATATATATATATATATATATATATATATATATATATTAATTTATAGCTATGATTTTATTAATTAGAAAATAACAAAAATATAGAAAATAAATAAAAAATGTCGGTGACCAATGGTGAACAAAGGCTATGTCGGTACAATTTTCGAGGCTCTTCCATTGATGTAATAGGATAAATAAAAACTTTATCTAGCATCATTTATATATATATTATATATATATATATATATATATCTTTATCATATATATATATATATATATATATATATATATATATATATATATATATATATATATATATATATATATATAATAAAATAAATATATATATATATATATATATATATATATATATATATATATATATATATATATATATATATATATATATATATATATATATATATATATATATATATATATATATATATATATATATATATATATATATATATATATATATATATTACACCTAAAAAGAATAAAATAATGATTTGAATAAATCATTGTGCAATTGTGTAATTCAAAATTTAAAGATGAAATTAATTGATGGTTAAGCAATTAAAGTAGTTTGAAAAAGTAGGTCTTATTTTTTAAGAGATGTTCATAATTAAATAATGTTTTAAGAACCCCACCATGATCGGTGGTCCCTATGACCGGTGGTAAAATTTTGAAAAAAATTAAATAATACATTAGGTTGTTTATTAATACCATGCATATTACTCTACAAAGCTTATGCGTTTATTTGGTGTTCATCTATGTGTTATTGATGCATCGAATAACACACTATTAAAATTTTATATCTATTTTAAACTAATACCATACTAATACCATGATTCCATACTAATACCATAATACCATATTAATACCATGCTATCATAACATACACTTTTAATCTTGTTATTTGATGTATGGATTGTATGAGGTTAAAATGAAAAGATTTTCGGAAGTGGCATGTGTTATATCATGTAGTTAAAACACATTGGTGATAGCTGACACAATATCACGTTAAAACGCACATAACATTAAAGCAATACGAATGAATCTTAATCAATCTTAATCTGACTAACGAAGATTCAGAGAAATTTCTCCCCTTAAACAATATACAAACTATTTTGCCGCTATTCAAAACAGTAGAATCTGAATCAATTCAATTCAATGAACAGAAAAAAATGTACGTTCGAATATATTAAGATTGATTGGATTTTAATTGGATTGATTAAGATTGATTAGGGATGATTAGGATTGATTGGATTGATTATGATTGATTATGATTGATTGGGATTGATTGGGATTGATTGGGATTGATTAGGATTGATTGGGATTGATTGGGATTGATTAGGATTGATTGGGATTGATTAGGATTGATTGGGATTGATTGGGATTGATTAGGATTGATTGGGATTGATTGGGATTGATTAGGATTGATTGGGATTGATTAGGATTTATTGGGATTGATTAAGATTGATTGGGATTGATTAGATTGATTTGGATTGATTGAGATTGATTGGGATAGATTGGGATTGATTAAGATTGATTAAGATTGATTGGGATTGATTGGGATTGATTAAGATTGATTGGGATTGATTAGGATTGATTGGGATTGATTGGGATTGATTAGGATTGATTGGGATTGATTAGGATTGATTGGGATTGATTGGGATTGATTAGGATTGATTGGATTGATTGGGATTGATTGGGATTGATTAAGATTGCGTTTGGGATTGATTGAGATTGATTGGGATTGATAAGAATTGATTGGGATTGATTAAAATTGATTGGGATTGATTAAGATTGATTGAGATTGATTGTGATTGATTAAGATTAATTGTGATTGATTAAGATTGATTGGGATTGATTAAGATTGATTGGGATTGATTGGGATTGATTAAGATTGGTTGTGATGGATTGTGATTGATTGATTCGCTTGGGATTAAAAAAAACACACTTTAAAATTAAAGAATAAATAAAAATATAATCAAAACAATTCTTTGTATGAGTGAGAACTTACCAAAAAGTTTATCAAAAGAATAACAGAACTACTTTCATTACCATATTTACCATATTGGAAAGTATTATATATACTTCGGATTAAATAATTTTGGTAAATCTGATATATATATATATATATATATATATATATATATATATAATCTAAGATATATATATATATATATATATATATATATATATATATATATATATATATATATATATATATATATATATATATATATATATATATATATATATGTGTATATATATGTATATATATATATAGTATATATATATATATATATATATATATATATATATATATATATATATATATATATATATATATATATATATATATATATATATATATATATATATATATATATATATATATCTGGTTTGTGTTCAAGTATATTTTGTTTAACTACAAATACAAGTACTCTACAGTCATTGTTTATAGAAAGTACTCTAGAATTTTTTCAAGTACAAGTACAAGTACATGGTATCAAGTACAAATACTTTATGAAAACTTGCATATATATATATATATATATATATATATATATATATATATATATATATATATATATATATATATATATATATATATATATATATATATATATATATATATATATATATATATATATATCATCTTCATCATCATCATCATCATCATCATCATCATCATCATCATCATCATCATCATAATCATTTATCATGTCCATCCATCATCGTCAATGTGTCTCCCATATATATCATCATCTGTGTGTCGCCATGCAATATCATCATCATCATCATCATCCCCTCCTTCTCTCCCCAAGACTGGGGGTAAGGTGCGTAACATGCACCGGAAACAGAAAAATAGTAGAATAATGAAGGAAGTCGAAAAATAAGCCCAACCCTCTTTATTAATTTTGTGAGAACTCGTCATGATCAGAAAATCCACCCTGGAAACTACGGGACACGTGGACCCTCCCTATGGTATCGTCAATGTGGGTTTATCCCCTTGGCCCAGGTGGGCTGCAACCATACCCCCTCACAAAACCCTTCCATTCACTCCTATTATGCACCTTTCTTCTTGCCTGTGCCAAACTCAGACTTCTCTCCTCCAGGCATTCCTTTACTGACTCAATTTACTTTTTCTCCGGTCTTCCAGCCGGTTGATTCCCAACACACTCACCACTATACATCCGTTTAACCAACCGACTATCTTCCATCTATTCCACAGGAAAAACCATCTCAATATACTTTCATTTATTCTCTTATTTACCCCTGTCTTCACACTAAACAAATCTCTAATACGTTCATTCCCAATTTTATCAATTCTTCTCATAATTAACATACCCCTAAGATTGTCCATCTGAACACATTGTACTTTATATAAATACCTCTTATTCCAGACCATAGTCTCACTACTATACATTTACACAGGTAACAACATACCCTCATGTAAGACCCTAGCGCACTCAAGATTTAGTCTCTTTACATCCACCAACGATTTAATTGCACCAGCTACCTTCCTGACATTTACAACTTTCTTACTACACACTGCATCATCCATTCCCTTTTCATCCAACATTTATCTTAAATATTTAAACTCAGACACTTTCAGTTGCACACCATCTAACATAACTTCACACCGAGGACTGTTCTCACTCGCAACCATAACCTTACTCTTATCTACGTTTACTTTCAAACCCCTCCTTTTACAGACACTATCAAATCTCTCTATCAATCCTCTAAAAGTCTCTTCAGATTCGCCACACAAAACCAAATCATTCGCATATAATAGGTAGATACCCTCCACTCTCTTCCATTCTCCCTCATTCTAACACCATCCCCTATCGTCATACATACTTTTGATTCCATTCAGAAGCTTACCAGCAACATCATATATGACTAACACCTGACATACAGCTACCCTATTAATCCTATTGTACGCCTGTTTAGCTGACCACAAAACTAAATACAGTTATTCTATATCCCTCTTTACCAATCTGTTGTTCATGTAAAAGATTGGATCCCACATCCTCTACCATTACTAAACACTTGTTCTTCACAATCAGTACTTCAGTCACTCGCACTCTTTCGACCAAAAATACCAGCATATATCTTTCCTACAGCGCTCAATAAACTATTACCCTATAATACCTACAGTTATCCCATCTACCCTTATATAAAGGGTACTATTATTGCTCTCCTTCAATCCCTCGGAACTATCCCCTCCTTAAAGGTTTTGTTACACAACTTCCATATCCAATCAATCACCATCTCGCCTAAATACTTTTACTGGATTGACGACAAAATTTTATTCTTTCATT
>JABUQX010128215.1:0-33552 GCA_015478945.1 Trachelipus rathkii
TTCGCCTCGGTGCTGGATTGTTTAACCGTTTGCTTTATCGTGAAACACTTTCGCGCGATTTTCGTATATATATACAAAAGGAGTGTATATATATATATATATATACAATATATATATATATATATATAACCAACACCATACATTACTACATATATATATATATATATATACTATTCGAACCTAAATAAACAACTAAAATCATTTGTTGTTTGACCTTAAACTGTGGAAAATCAATATCATTTTTCGTCTATTCTGGACTTTCCCCTATATATATATATATATATATATATATATATATATATATATATATATATATATATATATATATATATATATATATATATATATATATATATATATATATATATATATATATATATATATATATACTATATATATATATATATAAATAAGATAAGTTTTACAAAATCAGGCTAAGGAAATTTGTCAAATACTTCCATATCTTTCATGATTTCCTTCATTCATTAATATTTATATTTTAACTGAAAAAAATATCATAAAATTCCTTCAAACCTTCACGGATCCTTTTTGAAAGATTCCCTTGGGGGTCAGAGGATCACACGTCAAGTAAGAATCGCTGTTAAAGGACATAGACCTTTTATTTCATTCAGCCAATAGGGCAAGCCATAATAACAAGCTTTCACTTTATTTGGATTAGGCATCTCTTTTTCTTCAAATACCGAATGTCACCTTCCTTCCTTGCAACAATTCTTAATATAATAAAAGAATAACATATTATAAATTATCTAAGCAAAAATCAATAAGTATGCTTCTTCTTCTTCTTATTATTATTATAGCAAGCGAGGGCCCAGGTTCGAGATTGAGTGGGCCTATAGAGAATGTCAGGCTAATATCATTAACTCTAGCTGCTCCCTCAAATGTTAATGGAGTACATTGCTTGTATTCTTTGCTACTAATGGGAAAACTTCCCTGCTCATCCTCGATAGGCCTGACCAGCCAGCATATTTAGGCATTAGACCCGTGTAACCCAAGGACCTTTCTCGATGGGACACACTGACTGCTCGTGTTTTCCTAGAAGTCCATTACCTTCCTGCGCCATCACAGATTTACTCTCTCTCTCTCTCTCTCTTTCAAACATATATATATATATATATATATGTATATATATGTATATATATTCTCTCTCTCTCTCTCTCTCTCTCTCTCTCTCTATATATATATATATATATATATATATATATATATATATATATATATACTCTCCTATATATATATATAAATTTATATATATATATATATATATATATATATATATATATATAATTTCCTTTGGAAGTACAGATAATTCAAATACATTCTATATTTGATCTTAAATGATATACGTTCCTTATAAGTTATTCATCAAACTCTTCAACAAGAAATTAGCTTCATTATTTAATAATATTTTCAACTTTCTTATTTGTGAACTTCATCTTTCGTGATTATAATGACTTTTAAACTGTGCTAGACGAAGAGAAAAATTACTAATTTCAAATCTGCATGTAAATATTTAATTTGTTAATTAAGGCTTGAAATAAAATTAAATGCTCATCTCTCTCTCTCTCTCTCTCTCTCTCTCTCTATATATATATATATATATATATATATATATATATATATATATATATATATATATATATATATATATATATATATATATATATATATATATATATATTACACATTAATTGAAAGTACCATTTAATTTTTAACCTTATTTTTGTTTTAACATGTGTTCTGTAGCTCAGTCGGTGAAACGCTGTGCTCGCTTTCTGAATACTCTGGAATCGAATCTTTCTCGGTAGGTAAATTAAACCGAGTCTGGATTGTGTAGACAAATCACTTGCACGGCTTAAAATTACTCGAATACTGAAACCAATGATGTAATGTAATAGAGATGCTAACCATGAAAGAGGCTTTTACGCTTCTTTGAAAAGTAACATGAACGAAGCAGAGTACCAAGAAATTTAAGCACCGCACCGCACCACACCACACCGCACCGCACCACACCGCACTAGAAGGGTCGTACCGCACCGCATCGCAATAGAAGATTGTATCGCACCACACCTAATATATAATTTATTCTTAAATTATACCGCACATGGTCAATGTAATTGAAATTATGTTCAGCTCCGCAACCGAAATGATCTCTCGACACACCGCACCGCACCGCACCGCACCGCACCGCACCGCACCGCAATACACCGCACCGTACCCGATGCATCCGGCAACCCTACAAGCAAGCAAGTTCTTTTACTTTATGAAACTTATATTTTATAATTCTGCTCTTTAAAAGTTATTCCTTATTTGTATTAAAACAAATGAAAGAATTCGCAAATTTAATAATAAAAATATAAAATTACTGTTATCGTAATTTTATTAATATTACTTACTAAAATAAGATAACTTTCATATATATATCACTCACAATATAATAATATCAATAAGTTAAAAATATTTCATTTTAATAATAATAATAATAATAATAATAATAATAATAATAATAATAATAATAATATGTAATAATAATAATAATAATAATAATAATAATAATAATAATAATAATAATAATAATAATAATAATAATAATAATAATAATAATAATAATAATAATAATAATAATAATAATAATAATAATAATAATAATAATAATGATAATAATAATATTAATTATAAATAATAATAAAATAATATTAATGGTAATGTTATTATTATGGGGTCTTCAAGCAAAGCTTAGAGATCAGAAGAGTAGATCTCGACAGCAAATAGTTTGCTTGAAGCTTTCAAAGGAAGAGATCGACAGGCCTCCTGAGGAGGATCCACGACCCTTCCAGGATGTGGCTCAAGCCACTGCAGGGATTCAGGTTATGGACACCACCTGAGAATGAGTGCAGTTTTCTACTGGAGAAACAGATAAAGATTCTGTTTATCTTTCCTCAGGTTTTGACCTAATTATGAGGATTCACTTATATATGTTAGTTACAATTTTAAACCTTTATTATGTTGGGTCAAATAAAAAAATGGTAATGTGTGTGTAATGTGTGTGTGGTGTGTGTGTAAATAATTAATAATAATAATAATTAATATATATATATATATATATATGTGTAAATGTAATAATATAATAATGTAATAATAATAATAATAAATATGTATGTATAATAATAATATAATAATAATAATAATAATAATAATAATAATATAATAATAATAATAATAATATATATAATATATGTATGTGTGATATGAAATGGTAATGTTCATATTTTCAGATGTAATAAATTGACTATTATTATTATTGTGTGTGTAATGTGTGTGTGTGTGTGTCTGTGTGTAATAGCTATTAATGTGTGTGTGTGTGTGTGTGTGTGTGTGTATTATTATCAGGCTCCCATATTTACAGTACTTTAAAAGACTTAAAAATAGAATTAAAATGATGTGAAAATTGTCAATTTATTTCGTCTCAAATTTCAAAAGTTTTCCCAATTTTATTTTGAGAAATCGATCAGTCTTTAGAATTGAGAAATGTGTAGGAAAAATCTGAGAGAAGAGAGAGAGAGAGAGGAGAGAGAGAGAGAGAGAGAGAGAGAGAAGAGAGAGATAATGTTAAATATGTAAGGTATGTTTTTGAGATGTATTAAAAATGTTAATTTGTAGTTAGCATTTTTTTTAAGAGAAGTTTGATACATTTTGTTATTATTTATATTATTATCTTTACTTATCTTTAATTTATTTTCTTCTTTAACAAACTCTTTTGCACATTTAATTATCTATGATGAATTTTCTTCTTCCTTTTTCTTTCAATAGTTTTGTTTATTCTTTCATTTCTCACAGTGAATGTCCCATACTCAATCCGTTTCCATTATGAATGTCCATTCTTGCTTTTCCACCATTCCTTCCTCTCTCTCCTCTCTCTCTTTCTCTCTCTCTCTCTTTCCTCCCCTCTTTCTTTCTCTATATATATATATACTCACTCCTGTCTCTCATATATATATATATATATATCTTTTTCTTTCTCTCATATATGCTCATATATATATATGTATATATATGTCTCTCTTTCTTAATATAAATATATATATATATATATATTTTTTTTTTTTATTAGACTGCCTATCACCATTATTTATACTCATATGCCATATCTCTCTCTCTACTCTCTCTTATATATATATATATATATATCTCTCTCCTCATATCCAGTGAAGCACAGAGTCCATATAGCAAGACCCGAGTTTGATCCCTGATTCTTATTCTAGGACATTGCCTAAAGAGAGCCTCCTTAGATGAGGCTAGCCATGTGAGGTATAGCTTTTATTTATTTATAATAGCGGAGAAGTAAACAAAGACATACATGAAATTTAATAATGAAAAACACAAGATTTTAACAATATGATCGATAATAAAATGAATAATCAACAACCACCTAATCGTTAAGCTCTCCTCATCTTTTTGGAATCCTGGGAACGTAGAAGCTTCTTGTCTGATTTGTCTCACCACTGAAGAATTGCTGAGGCCGGCTTGAGAAAGCGCGGTGTGGAATATTGGTGCATTCAATATGTTTATGTGGGGAGTGGGTACCCAGAGATTTTGTGTCTGAACTTTGTAATAATAAGGTTTAGAGTTTAAAGGACATTAACAAATTCTAAGGGCATTTAGATCAGATGTATAATATGTATATGTATGTATATATATATATATATATATATATATATATATGCTCTATATATAACAACCATATATGTATGCTCTTATGTATATGTGTGTACCATCTGTATGTATGCTCATGTAACAACTAATAACCAGCACTCAATAACTTATATGTATATCATATATCTCACTCTTTTCTCAAATAGCCTTGTATATATCATAATATGTAACCTTAATAATGCCTCATATGTATATGTATGTGTATATATATGCTCATGTATGTGTATATATATATATATATGCTATGCTGCTGCTTTCTCTGCTGCTCTCTTCCTACTCTCCTCTGCTACCACCATATATATATTACAGAAGCTTTTATTTTTCTTTTAAAATTTTTTTAATTCAAAACCTTGTATTATTTGATTAATTCATTTCCATTTGCAATTGCAGGGGCTACCCCTCAGCCCCTGTGGCACTGTGACCTCTGTACACTACTACAAATTTATATAACTTCCGGGATTAGGCTAGGCTATCCTGAGAGTAAGCTAGGCTATTTGTTGTTTGCAAAAATGAACAATGACTCGGGAACTGCTACGAGCTCTCAAAGGTCTATTTCGAGTTTTATCTTAATTATATGAAACCAGATATAGGTTGTTGTCTTCTCAAGAAATTTGTGTGGAGATCATCAATTTTAGGCTTGGTTGTTGTGGTACCTCGCACTACTACTATTTGACTACATCTGTTTTTTTTTAAGTATTCATTCTTTCTTTCTTTAATGGTTTTCTTATATTCCTAACTTCTTGTGCCTTTTCGTTGAATTTATAGGTTTCTTTTATTCTACCTTTCGTTAACTTATTTTACTTTTAATTATCTCTATTTTATCTTACTCTACCTGATAATTATTTACCTTACCCTACTTTGCTTTATTTTACCATACGATTACCTTATTTTATCTTAATATACACTACCTTACCTCATTTTAACTCTCATTTTACTTATTCCACTCATTCTCTTCTTCACTATCTCTTTAAAAGTTCTCTTCTTCACTATCTCTTAAATCTCTATTTCCTCTTCCTGAAGTTGTTCCTCACCATTTAACAGAACAGTCATTAATTTTTGTCATAATGGTATTTTAGCTTTATTTTTTTCTTCCTTTTCGCAATTGCCTTAAAAGGTTAATTCCTAAAATACATTTAAATATATCCTCAACTTCACTGATAAAAGAAAAAGAAAGAGCTTGCAATAAACACATTTAATTGTATGATTATAATTTTAAAATAAGATTAACCGCCGACATTTGGTGAATGTTTGGATGATTAATGATCCTTTTATAAATCTTTATTATATAGTAAAATAAAAGGAAATAACTATTGATATTTTTCCTTCATTTAATGACGTCAGAGCGTTGATATTTTTCCTTCATTTAATGGCGTCAGACCGTTGATATTTTTCCTTCATTTAATGACGTCAGAGTGTTGATATTTTTCCTTCATTTAATGACGACGCCAGAGATATAACTTACAAGAAGTTAGTTAGTTACTCAGATTAATGTATCGTAAACGATTTGTTTGCTAAACAAAATCTAATGTCATTTATCTTCCGAATTGTTTTCTTCATGTATTTTTTTTTTTTTACAATAAATGTTAAATTACGTAAAATATTATAAATTATGGCTGTTTATCATGCATGATTTATTTATACTCGGAAATGTTTGTAAATGTATTCACTATACAATAATTGTTAAAGTGTAGTACGCAAAAATATTTTAAAGTAAGGATATTTACCAAGCATATTTGAATTAAGTAAATATGCCAAGTAATTCAGACTTAATTTCAACCATTAAATAAGTTCTATTTTTGTTGTAGGATGCTTCCTAGTATGAGTTAGCTTTTTCTAGCACTTCTAGCATGACAGAATATATATATATATATATATATATATATATATATATATATATATATATATATATATATATATATATATATATATATATATATATATATATATATATATATATATATAGTGTGATCCGCCGTCCATCCACTATCCATCCATCCATTCCTCCTTCTCCCATCCATCCATTCCTCTCTCTCTCTCTCTCTCTCTCTCCTCTCTCTTTTTCTATGGGTATCACATCCAACCAAACTGGTGACTTTATTTTCCTTTTCTTCTTTTAGTTCTCTCTTCGATCTAATTCAAATCTTGATGTTTTAAAATTTAAACTTGTTTCAAAATATATAAATATATATATATATATATATATATATATATATATATATATATATATATATATATATATATATACCTATATATATATATATATTTTATAGTAATTGCACATTATAACTTAAAAGCAAAGTAGGAACGAGGGGAGAAAATAAAAGATAATTTTAATACTTTATATGGGGGGAAGGAAAAACTGTTACATTAAAATTGCAAATAATCATTCTATTTATCAATTTTTTCAGTTCATTGTTAATTAATCACATAAATATTGAATTACTTACGTGCTTGTTGTACCGTTGGTTGATCAGTTCCGTCAACCATCACTCCGTCGATCATCTCTCCGTCAAAAATCTTTTGGCTTAAGATA
This sequence comes from Trachelipus rathkii, assembly GCA_015478945.1. NCBI lineage: Eukaryota > Metazoa > Arthropoda > Malacostraca > Isopoda > Trachelipodidae > Trachelipus > Trachelipus rathkii. The sequence continues at coordinate 7,265 of JABUQX010128215.1, forward strand.
TGGTTTGGCCTTCTATTGCAACGACAGCGTCACGGTGTCAAATTTTATCTTGGTGATGAAAAGATCTCGAAAATAACTAAATCAATCATCATACTTTTCATTATAATTATAATTTAAAAATTTAAATCATGTTAAATTTAATTTAAATTCTCAATAAATAAATAAAACCGACATGAGATAATAATAATAATAATATCAATATAATATGTATGTAATAATAATAATAATAATAATAATAATAATATGCAATAAATAATAATAATAGCCATTTAAAAGTTAGTAAGCTTAAAAACATCATAAAATAAATAATAAATAATAATATTGTAATAATAATAATAATAATAATAATAATTGGTAATGGCCAATGGATCATGGGATGAGTGAAGATTCTAGTGGATCAGGTTTAAAGGGAATAATTTCTCAGATCTCTTAAGAGGGTTAGAATTGAATGATACATTGTAGTAAGACGAGTAACACGAAATCTACTCAAATGAGGAGGTATATTACTGGAGAGTTCAGAATTCAAGTATCCACAGTAATAGCTTTAGCATAAGGAGAGTGATGCAACAGATCAGGGTCCAGAATGAGAGTAAACAGAGTCAGAGGGAGGGAGAGGGAGGGAGAAGGATGGAGGGAGGGATGGAGGTTTATAAGTCAGGTCGCCATGGAGCTCTACATGTGTCCATGCCCATGTATGTCTTGTCTTGTATGTATGTATAGCATGTATGTATGTATGTATGTATGTATGTGTATGTGTCTATAGCACTTATATATGTATGTATGTATGTATGTATGTATGTATGTATGTATGTATGTATGTATGTATGTATGTATGTATGTATGTATGTATGTATGTATGTATGTATGTATGTATTGTATGTATGTATGTATGTATGTATGTATGTATGTATGTATGTATGTATGTATGTATGTGATGCATATTCTATAAAGACAGGCAACTCCATTATACAGAACAAAAAACTGTTGGTTTGAATAAGGGTTCCAAAATCGTCTTAGAATACTCAAGCATTTAGATGCTTGTTTAGTGTATGAGATAACGTGATTCTTTTAAGAAAGGTCGAGAGAAAAGTAGATAAAAAAATATAAAGAAAATGGGGCAGGATTTTGTTGTGGGTTCTCAAATAAGTTCTTATACTGTATATGTATGTAAAGGTGATAAAGTGACAAAGAGAAACATGAAGCATTAATATAAAGCAGGAAAATAGTAGACGAAATAACAGAACTTTGGAAAACACCGTAATACCATGGACGTCTTCAAAACAAGATATAAAAAGACTAGAAATTAAATGATATAGAAAAGCGAGAAGAGTTAATGATATCGAATGAAGAAAGTTAATAATTCGAGACTCTGTGCAAAGCTTTAACGAAAGCTTTCAATATTTTTATCATCGTGACAAAAAGATTTAACGACTTGCCTAAGACCAGAGAAACGAAAGTCGGAGAAAAATAAAAGAAAACCACAAGTTGAAAGTTCCTTACAGAAATTTCCTAACTATCTGTAATAAAATGGAAGATTTAATATTTATACAGTGAGGTGAGGCTGGGAGCAGTGGTTTAAACATTTTGCCAGGAAAGCTTGAACAGTCTGTTAACTCTTAAAGGTGAAACAAAGAACTGTTGGTTGGGATTTTAGCAGCTCACCTGCTGCCTATACCTATATATATATATAGCATATATATATATATATATATATATATATATATATATATATATATATATATATATATATATATATATATATATATATTATATATATATATATATATATATTTATATATAGGAGAAGTGCTCAAATTGTTGAAAATATCCAACGGCCGGTATCAACATGTTGCTTATCCCTTAAAATTCCCCTTTTATAGGTGTATCTACTTTAACTTGTTATATATATATATATATACTCTCTCTCTATATATATATATATATACTCTCTACTCTCTGCTCTACTCTCCATATATATATATATATATATATATATATATATATACTCTATATATATATATATATATATATACTATATATATATATATATTTCACCGAAAAGTTTCCAGGAATTCTCTCTAAGGCTATGGAAGCAATATCTATTCATATCCGACTAAGAGGACACATCTTACTGATAAAACAAAGGAATCTTATATAAATTTATGTTGAATGTAGATGTTCATTTTACAGAATCTGAAGGTCGTAAAACATCTCTGCAGGAATTTTAAACCATGCCCCTCTCCTCTCTCTCTCTCCTCTTTCCTCTTCTTCTTGTTCCTCCCTGGGTTTCGGATTGGGATTCTTTTGAAGTCACATGTATTCCATTTGCAGCGCTGTGAGATCCTAAATAAACAGCACCTGCTTTTTTTGCTTTGCTGTTGACGCCTCTTCACCCAACATGTTCGCTTGGTACGTCAAGACAAGGTGAACCAGCAACACAAGTTGCTATAACCTTTTAACAGTTATCTCTATTCAAAGAATCATTTTACAGTTTATTAAATTTTTGTTAAATTTTATTTAAATTATCTTTACTATATATAAAAGACCCGCTGACCTAAAGTTTGATACACGTGATTTTAACGCATTTTATTACTTTGTTGATGCTTTACGGTAGAGAGTCAAGTTGTCATAAAAAATTAATAATAATTTACAAATACAAATCTTTAGGATATTTATAAATATGAAGTAAATGATGGCCCTGTCGAGAATTACTTTGTTGAAACATATAAATAAAAACCATTAAGTATGTTCAAAATGAAATCGGTCGTGCGAATTGCTTCGTTAATTCGTTTTCTCTAAATGAAAGGTTCTTTCATATTTTATAAAGGTATTTTTAAAGTATTATCAATATATATATATTATATTATAAGCACTACATATCACTTCGCCCTAAAAGTGGAGTGTATTTTACACTAAATTAATTTTAAACACAGAATATACTTAATTAATGCTTAAAACGCACAATACTCACTGGGTTGCGTCTAGACACTAAAGTATGTTTTCTGCCGTTCAGTAGATGAAGTGACCGTCTGTGAAGGTGAATCAGCATCTCCGATTGAGGAACCATCTGTGGAGTAGAAGGGAGTACGGCAAGCTTCAAACGAATAATTTAAACGACATCCGTCCGACTTTCAGGAAGTTGCATCTTATAGCATCGATCCATCTTTTAAAGAACCTTGTATGGGCCAGAATAAGGTGCTTCCAAACTCTTCCGAATCCGATCGACTCGAGGAAAGACATGGAAACAGGTTTGAGTTTCAGCAGGAATGTATGATGATACACTGGAGGGATGAAGAGGTGGTAGGTGTCGAAAATCCACTTGTTTCATGCGATCCATAAATTTTCTCAAAGTTGTTGTAAGAAACTCTGTTTTTAGGTGCATGAAGAAGTTCTAAAGGACAAAGAGGTGTTTTTCCGGTAACTGCTTGAAAAGAAGAGAATTCGGAATCATCAGGAATGTAACGAAGACTTAGCATGATGACTGGAAGAGAGAGAGTAACCAGTTTTGTTTGCGCGCCATGATCGATGAAATCTTTCGATTTGGTCATTTGCTGAAGGGTGGTAAGCGCTTATCCGGAGTTTGTGAAATCGAATCAAATTTGATAGTTTGGTGAAAAGTACTCCGTCAGACTGTGGTTCTCTATCTGAGATTAAGTGGAAAGGAATTTCAAATCTTGATATCCACTGCATGAAGGCAAATGAGACAGATTTTGAAGTCGTATTCACTAGAGGAATTTCTTCTGTCCACTTAGTGTTCTTGTCAATGCAGGTGAGAAGATATCTGAAGCCTGGAGCTGAATTGTCGGTAAAGGAAGATGGAGGTAATGGTCCCACGATGGCGATATGCACTATTTCAAATATCTGTGATGGAAATTTCATTGGAACAATAGGTGGTTTAATATGGCGCTGAATTTTTGATAGTTGGCACTGTTGACAGGAGCAAACCAAAATTCTGATGGCGCTATCCATATTAGGCAAGAAATACCTAGTCTTTATAAGACGCAGAGAAGCCTTAACTCTAGGATGAGACATCTGATGAAAATTGTTGATGATCTGCTCACGACAAGGTTTTGACAAAAATGGTCGTGGAAAAGTTGAAGAGGTATTACACTTTACTTGAAGATTATCTTGTAGAGGGTAAGAATGAAGACGGGGCTGAAAAGTGGTAGTTTCTTCATCTGTTGATTGAAGACGGGCGATAATAGCAGATAAATCGAAGGAATCTACTGTTACAGAGGATATCCGGGAAAAATGCAGCAGCCATAGGTCATTGATGAGATATTCTGTTAAGACAGAAAGATGACGTTGTTGATCATCACTTTTTGCTTAATTTCTACTGTAGAAAGCTGAAATGAGAGGTTTGCGATCAGGGCACAAGATTACATTTCTTCCTTCCAAAATATGCTGAAAATGAAGAACAGAATAGTAGGCTGCTAGAAGTTCACGGTCGAAAGCTGGGTATTTGCGTTGCTGTTCTGATAGTTTTTGCTGTGGAAATCTATAGGCTTCAATTTGTTTCCTTTAATTTGGTTTTCCCTATCTAAAATAGGTTACATGACATCCACTCGTATTCATTTGGCTAATTTGAGCTGTTATGTTTACGTGTAATAATGATGTTGCTTAATAAATTTTGTCTGAAACAGGTAATTAGCATTTACCTTGTAACATGAGTTAATTAAAACATATTTAAGCATAGAAACAAACCCACACACACATTTAGAGAGAGAGGCAGAGAGAGATAGAGAAAGTATGTTACTTCAAAATTTTCTGTTTAAATAATTATCTAGCAATATTTAAACAAAAAGTTTATTTGCGATCCTCATTCTCATTAGCCAGCAATAATAATAATAATAATAATAATAATAATAATAATAATAATAATAATAATAATAATAATAATAATAATAATAATGATAATGATAATGATAATAATAATAATAATAATAATAATAATAATAATAATAATAATAATAATAATAATAATAATAATAATAATAATAATAATAATAATAATAATAATAATAATAATAATAACCTCCTCCTTTATCCCCAGATTGGGGTGAGGGTGCGATCAAGCACGAAAAAAACAGAAAAGAGAATTTCTACGAAAAAGAAATTCCACCCCCCGATACCACCCCCTCGTACCCCTAAATGGGAGACTGTCACGGAAGAAATGCCTCATTACAAGGTATATAGAGTCTATGCTGTGAATTTCAACAAAATCCGTGATGACTCCCGTCTCCTTTACTTTTACCGTTATTTATAGCATGCATGAGCATGCAGATTAGAATTTCATAGGCCTATCACTCCTCAATTTGTACATAGATAATGACGGATTTCGTAAATAAGAAATAAAAATTTGTCATTTAATAAACACTGATTTCATTTTTAATAAATTTTAAATATTCAATTATATTAAGCATAATTCACCCTCATATAAAATAATAACTGGATTCGACTCACTTTCTATAATGTACATTAGGAAGAATTAGGCAAACTGTAGCCATAGCATAGAGATATTTATCGTGCTATAACTAACTAATGGCGCAATCGGGAAATCGTTGAAGCATATTAATTAAATTTAGTAATTTACTGGAATATGGTAAATACCAGACGATCGAAATTAAAATATTAGCATTATATTTTTTTAAACAATTTTCCATTTATAAAAAAGTTTTACAATATTAAAATATATTCTTGTAAAAAAAAAATGATTATTGTCTACTTGGCAACATTCAGGTTTTTTAACACGTGACCAGTTACAATGCAAATCTCTATACTATGAAGTTATTAATTTTATGCACTCAATTAATCAACCTGTATGCAATTAATTTAAAATTTAGTAATTAAACATTCAGAAATTATAATAAGAAATATAAAGCGATATATATATATATATAATATATATATATATATTATATTATATATATATATATTTAATATATATATATTATATATCTAATATAAATATATATATATATAACATAATTAATATAATATTATATATATATATAATATTTATATATATATATATATATATATTATATATTCTTATATATATTATTATTATAATATATATATATATATTATATTTAACTAATTAATATATATATATATATTTAGTATATATATTTATAATATTATATATATATATATAATATATTTATATTATAGTATATATTATATTATATATATAATATATATATATTATATATTTATATATATATATATTATATAATATTATATTATTATATATATATATATATATATATATTAATATATATATATATATATATATATTTTAAAAACATAATTAATATATATATATATATATATATATATTTATTATATAATTAATTATTTATATATTATTATATTATATATATATATAATATATATATATAAATTGATATACTTATTTGCTTTTCCGAAAATATCATATAATTATGCGGTAACCCTTATGTGGTTTCCCTCTGCGATATACCAGGGGTATTTAAAAAATACCTAAGGGTTACGCAGAAGGCAAACCTGCATAGGGTATACGCTCTGTTAAAAGAACAATTCGTGAAGTTAGATATTGTAAATGAGATAAATGTGATAAGAGATATAGGATATAGTGATGATGAGTTTCATGAGCATGATTCGAACATTTAATATATATGGGATATAATCTATTTATAATATATATATATATATAATAATATATATATAATATATATTATATTATATATATTATATATATATATATATATGTTATATATATTTTTATATATATATATATATATATATATTATATTATATATATTATATATATATATTATTTATATATAGTATATATATTTTATATTATATATATATTTAGATTGCTATTCGCTGAAGATTTTACAAATAAATGCTTGTCACATTGAAATTCCCCGGGGTCTCATCTTTCATTCAACCTGCAGAAACCGTGTTCCGGGCAAGTTCCCGGCGATTTAAGCCAATTTCCATTCGTAGAGAAAATAATAAAGTGAAATCCAGTTGAAAATCGGGTGAGAGCCCAAAATTTGAGGCAAATTTTTTATAAGTTTTTGTTCCTATTTTCAATTCCGGGTTAAAAATCTAAAAGCGGGTGAATCATAGGGACGTCAACCGGACTTTTTTTTTACAGTGTGCTCAAGTGAACAATGTTGTGGATAGGATAGAACGTGAGATTGAAGATACGAATGTCGACGCAGATGTGATCGTGCATGTAGGTACAAATGATGTAGAATATAATATGGAGGAATCTAATAGAAGGGTATGGGAGATGATTGAGAAGATGAAAGGCTGCGTAGAAGGTGCATGATTTCTGGGGTTTTACCTAGGTTAGGTACGTTAGGAATGGGGAAGCAGTGCCTTAGGTATAAATGAAAGGGTAGAAACTATGTTTTGCAGAAAAATATTAGATTTTTTTTTAGATTGTGGAATGCATTTTTAGGATGAGATTTTTTGCAAGGAATGGAATTCACTGAAGGCAAGGATTTTGAGCTTTTTAGTTCCATTTGGAAGACGTGCTTGTCGGTAACTAAGTAAGGTTGGTGCGAAGGACAACTTGTTGTGATCGATATCATGAATGTAATTAGGTGGAGATAATAAAATAGGCTTGTTGGAGGCTTAGAAAAGATGATCGTAATAAATAAAGAGAATGTTTGAATTCAATGCTTTCCAATGCTATAGCCTCAAGAATTTTTAAAAGAAGATTAATTGATTAGTTGAGAGGTAGAGGAGAATTAGACATTATTAATGTATTAGCGGAGCTGGTTAATGAGGCATTTTTGAGAGACTCATTTCAGGAATATGGAAGTAGACTGTATTCATTTTACTATATCCAGCGAAGGGGTAGGAGATGGGGCGTGGCGAGCTTACGTAAAAAGCAATATTCAATTGTAATTAGAAAGACATTATAATTATGATGTTGAACTGCTTTGTGTGTAGATATAATTTTGCGCACAATAATATAACAGAAAGGGCATTTTATATTAGGCTCTTGGAACAGAGTCTGGATAATAGGGAAATGGTAGAAAGAAAGTTAAGACAGCATGCTGCAATAAAGGAAACGGCACGGTTATAATGGGAGATTTCAGTTTTCCTGGCATCTAATGTTATTCAATGTCTAGTAGGGATGATAGAAATTCTGTATTTATGAATTTTATACTAGAAAACTTTTTGAGCAAGATGATTCAAGAACCTACAAGACGTACAGCATTGTTAGATTTGATGTTAAAAAACGAAGAAAGCATTGTAGAATAAGTCAGAGTACAGGATAATTTAGGTACTAGTGACCATAATATAATTATATTAATTTTGAATGTGATATTGGGCCAATTTCAGGTTAATAAGGAGAAAATTTTAGACTTCAGAAACGGTGATTTCAAATTTCTAGACATGCTTAGTATAATAATTGACTGGGATAAGGAGTTCTAAATATCAAAACTGTTTCATCATCGTGGGAGTTGTTCAGCAAATTTTGACAGTATTACAGTCAGTATGTTTTAAGATTAAACCATTAGAGGTGGCGAAGAGAAAAACCTAGTTGGTGGATAGAGAGATAAGAGAGAAAATGAAAAGCGTAGATTTTTAAAATATTCAAGGGTAGTAGTAGAAAGGAGATTTAGAAAATTATTGAAAAATTAGAAATGAACTGTTAACAGTCAAATAAAAAGGGCAAAAAGGAGTAGCAACAGAAATTATTTATAAGAGATAAGTAAGTAAGGACTTCGAAGAAGTGTTTTTAGCTTTTATAAATTTTAGAAGTGAATAGGAAATTGGGCCAACTAAAATTGGATGAATAGGGATAGGCTATATATTTTTCAAATGCTTAATTTTGCATCAGTATTAACTGAGGAAAGATTTGGAAAGCAGTTTAGAGGACTAATATATCTGGTAACTATTTGCATCAAATGAAATACTGAGCAATAGATTTTTTTATAGTATACCATGGAAGGGAGACCAGGGGATACAACTAAGAAAATTAGGAAGAAAACATGCCGTCTCGATGTAAGAAAACATTCATTTAGTAATAGGGTTGTTTTTGGAATGCTTGCCGCGAGGAAGGTGTTTGATTGTGACTCACTTGCAGCATTTAAAAGAGGATTAGATTCATACATGGATGGCATTGATATATTTAGTATCTTGACAAAACCAAATTGGCAGATTTTTGTTTAGTTCTAGTTAATATAACAATTTGATGACTAAGCCTAATTGGATGATTCTAGTTTTAGTTAAATATGGTGACTAAGCCAAATTGGCTGATCTGAGGGAGTACGTAAATGTATATCGACAAGTATTATGGCGCAGTTGTGATTTTTTTTTTTATTACATGTGGATGTAATTAATTTTATATTAATTAATTATAGATAAATTTTTAGATTTAGTATTTTGGTGTATGTAGTTTGACAGGGACAGTCTCGATATGCCCATGTGGCTTCTTACTGTTCCTATTTTCCTATGCTCCTATGTTACCTATAAACACATATATAGTCCTGTATTACATAAAATTTACCTTTTATAAGCTAATCCTATTCTTTAAAGGAAATCTTATTCTAGTTTAGGTCCAGGGTGTAGTTAGGCCCTTACCTTGACTCTTGACTAGTTTTATATTGTTTATGATTTATTTGACTAATTAAAATTGATGGCCAAATTGCATTCTTTAATATTTTAATTTATTAATTTGACTTAAGGACTGACAGCCATAATGACCTAAAACCTAACTTTGCTAGAATTGGTGAATATCTTGTTCCTGGGAGGAAGATGCAGTCGCTTGGTTGGTGATGTGGAATATTGTGCCTTTCACTTTGAAGTATCCGGGAGTTATTTTCTGGAAACCCTCGCTTCGTACATAACTTAATTTAAGTTCTGGTGAGTCCCTTTATTTTACTTTATTATTGTAGGCTAGCCTTGCTTATTTTTAGGAATTGAGTAGATAGGACAGTCTTATTTGGAAATATCACTTATAAAGTGGTAAGATAAATAATATTGTCGAGATTTATAAAGAATAAATCCTATAATGTTCATACAATTAAAATAATTTGAAAAATAAAGTGTTGCCCAAAAAAGCCAACAAAAAATAAAACTCACTAATTCTTTGAAATTGTTTCATTTAACTTAAAACTTTGGTTTATATATATATATATATATATATATATATATATATATATATATATATATATATATATATATATATATCTATTATATTTTTTTTTAATATTTATATTAGTGCCTCGTCATGTTGATTAACTATTGCTTTTATGAATTGTGCATCCATCAGGTGACGAAATATGGGAATCCTTTGGGTAAAGAAATTAAACAAAACCTAATATCCAATGGTCAAACAGGTTATGCTCCCCCAAGGATAACACTATCTTCATATCCAGTGGATATACAATTTGTATATAACGATGTGCGTTATCCAACAGTTAGGGAAATGACACTTAATTGAACATCCATCAGGTAATGAAATAGGGGAATCCTTTGGGTAAACAAATTAAACAAAATCTTATATCCAATGGAGAAACAATTTAAGCTATCCATGGGATAACATTATCTTAATATCCAATGGATACATAATATGGATATAACGATGTGCGTTATCCAACATCTATCTAAAATTTATATCCACGTGACGGGAATATGAATATCCTTTCAGTTAACAAATTGAATAAAATTGTTATCCAATGCCAAACATTGTAAGATATCCCCAGGATAACGGTATGCAAATGTCTTATGGATACCGATTTTGGATATAACGATGTGCGTTATCCATAAGTTAGAGGAAAGGCACTAAAATCTATATCCAAATGACGACCAAATATGGGTATCCATAGGGCAAATATATTTAACAAAATCGTACATATGGCGGACGAACATCGTTCGTTATCCACTGGATATCCAATGCACACTACAATCGTCAACCAACGGATGAAAACAATAGTTATCGAATGGACACATAAACGAGTTATCCAAAAAATTACGGAAGGATATCCAATTCCAAAATCATATATCCAATGGCCAAACATTATAAGATATCCCCAGGATAACGATATGCAGATGTCTTATGGATACCGATTTTGGATATAACGATGTGCTTTATCCATAAGTTAGAGGAAAGGCACTAAAATCTATATCCAAATGACGACCAAATATGGGTATCCATAGGGCAAATATATTTAACAAAATCGTACATATGGCGGACGAACATAGTTCGTTATCCACTGGATCCAATGCACACTACATTCGTCAACCAACGGATGAAAATAGTAGTTATGAATGGACACATAAACGAGTTATCAAAAAATTACGGAGGATGTGCATTCCAAAATCATATTTCAATGCCCAACATTATACAGCTTGGCCAGGATAACGGGTTGCAGATGCGTATTGATACCGTTTTGGATATAGCATGTGCGTTTCATAAGTTAGGGAAAGACACTAAAATCTATATCAATGGACGACCAATATAGTATCATGAGGGTAAATTATATTTAACTAAATCGTACATCTGGCGACGAACTAGTTTCTTTATCCACTGGATATAAAATGCACACTACAATCGTCACCAACGGATGAAACAATTGTTATCAATGGACACATAACGAGTTATCAAAAAAATTACGAAAGGATATCCAATTCCCAACTGGAATAATCCATCCAAAATCTGGTATCCAAAGGGCACCAAATCGCTATCCAATATTTAAGGGTTTTATGGATATCGTCGATAATAGGATGGAATGGATATACAATGATGACTTTGTGCTGTACTGGGTATATATATATATATATATATATATATATATATATTTTATAATGAATTAATTTTATAATATATATATTATATATATATATATATATTATAATATTTATATATATATTATATATTATATTTATATATTATATATATATATATTATATATTTATATATATATATATTAATATATATATAATATATATATATATATATTATATATATATATTAATATATATATATTATATATTAAATATTTGTTATTTACTATTTGGCAAGGGAATTCTCTTTTTGAATCCTCAGACTGTGAAAGTGAGGATGACGTGAATATGAATCCGTAGAGATGATGGATTTTGTTTAGTAAACTTGCGGATTTTTGTGATATGAATATGACACAAAGGAAAAGAGTTAGTTCTTAACTAAGAAAAAATTAGAAATAATGGTTGGGATTGATGACAGATGAGGATTGTGCAGTACCCCTCGTCATTCATAGGTTGTTTGATCTGCAACGTTGCACCCCTATATTATATATATATTATATTATATATTATATATAATATATATATATATATATATATATATATATATTATATATCATATATTATATAATATATATATATATATATATATATATATATATTACTAATGCACAATTTGCATATATAGATTGAAATATTTTCATTTTACATAAAAAAAATTAAGCAAGCTATTCATTTCATTTCTAGGAGGCAGTAGAGTCATAAATGGCGATGTGGATGGAAATATCGATGATTCTATTTTTTGTTTATTTGCATAAAATTTTTAATTAAAAAATTTTTTGTGTTTTTTTATATATGTAAAATATGGTGTTTTTTTTTGGGGTTTCTTTAAAAAAAGTAACATTGTGCTTTTATAAAAGGTTATTAAAATTTTTTTGTTTGCATGAAAGTTTGTGTGTCTCAGTCATCCCTTTGAAGTTGTATGCATCAATATCAACAATAACTATCGAAAAAAAAAAAAAATCAAAATAAAGGTTTTGATAAGGTTAAGTAAGCTGTGAAAAATTTTGACCAACGTCTACAACTATGTGATTTTTAAAGAGGGCTACTGAGGCAGGGATATATATATATATTATATATATATATATACTATATATTATATATATATATATATATATTATATATATTAATATATATATATATATTATATATTATATTATATATATATATATATATTAATATATATTAATAGCAGGTCACAACAGGTATAAAGTACGTTTAAAAGTTATGTTAATATTTTTCTTAATCTTGAATACAATAAATGGCTGCTTTTGAAATAATTGAAAGTAACTTTCAGAAAATTTCTTTGCATGATGCTTTCGGGTCATTTTGTACAATGAGATTACACTATTCACGCAAAACTATATATAACTATATTATATATATATATATATATATATAGTATATATTATATTATATATATATATTATATATATAAATATATATTATAATATTTATATATATATATATATATATATATATATTATAACCGGAATGGGCTTGCCAATCCAAGTTACATATGCGTCCAACGGTCCAATCTATGGGAGGTTCAGGAAAAAGAGACTTTTTCTTATTATATTGTACATATCGAATCCATGCATATAAATTAATCAATATTTAAAATCTAACTATCTTATCTAACCTATCATAATATACTTCACCAAAATATTCTCGATATACATTCAAACACTTAATTCATAAAGTACACATTAATCGTTCTCGCACTTCAAATTAACACTAAAAGTTAACCAGTATCATTATTTTAAATTGCTATGCAAAAGAGTCAATGTTTCTCTTAAAAAAATACAATACACATTAATCATCACCGAAAAGTTATCAAGTATACTTTTTACAATCCTCATCTGAAAGAGTCAATGTTTCTCTTAACGAAAGTATTATATACATTAATAAAAACCTTAAGAAAACCTTGTTACTACGTAACTTTTGTCAGGTAAGTCCCTGTAGCTTTATTATAGGGAGTGCTATATCGGCACCCTCCAATTCTTCTTTAGTGGTGTCCACACCACCTGTGCTCCACCAATAACTCTGGATCCGCACACCAGCTTTGCACCGGATCCACAAATTAGTTTTGCAACAGTTCCGCACCAGGTCTCCAATCGGTTTTGCACCAGGTCTCCAATCGGTTTTGCACACCTGCTTCCATACTAGGTCCGGTCCAATCTAAGTGGGGGTTCAGGAATACAAGAGACATTTTTCATTAATTATAATTGTACATACACGAAATCAAACTGCATATAAATTTATAAAATATTTAAAATTCTAACTATCTAATCTAACCTATCTATATATAACAAAATATTCTAATATAATTCAACACTTAATTCATAAAGTACACATTAATCGTTCTCGCACTTCAAATTAACACATAAATTCAAGCAGATAAATTCCTTTAAATTCTTATATAAAAGAGTCAATGTTTCTTCTCTAAAAATACAATACCATTAATCATCACCGAAAAGTTATCAAGTATACTTTTTACAAATCCTAATTGAAGGTCAAATGTTATCTCTTAAGAAGTATTATATAACATTAATCAACTTAGAAACTTGTTACTAGCGTATTTTTGTCAGTGAGTTCCTGTTAGTTTATTATAGGGAGCTGCTATACGGCCCTTCAATTCTTCTTTAGTGGTGTCCACACCACCTGTGCTCCACCAATAACTCTGGATCCGCACACCAGCTTTGCACCGGATCCACAAATTAGTTTTGCAACAGTTCCGCACCAGGTCTCCATGGTTTATTGGCACCAGGTCTCGCATCGTTTTGCACACCTGCTTCCATACTAGGTCTCCAACAGGACTCCATATTGGGTCTGCAGGACTCATATTGATTGAAAGGTTCCTCTGGAACCCCAATACTGGACTCATACTGGAACCCGATTCGGGAACAAGAATAACTCCATATATTTCCATTAACTCTTTGTAAAATTCGCTCTACCTAACTGTACAAAGAACGGGGCAAATTCGGGGAATAACATCAACACTTAGCCTTCCATGACTGTTTCTGCAACGTATCTGATTTTTCGTTCTCAATTTTCCGTATACACTTTCATTGGGAGTTTACTTGGTTTATAAACCAACTTATTATAATATCCTTATCCCTTTTATGGTGCAGATATATATGTGCTTTTTTGTTGTTGTTGTTGTTATATTTTGTTATATGATGCTAACAATAAATTTGAGTGTTGTCAGCAGTCAAAAAATTTTATACAAATTTCAAGCTAATATTTAAATATCATGTTTTTTTTTTTTTGTGTTTTTTTTTAAATCTTACGTTGGGCAGCGCCAGAGACAGCGACGTTCGGGGATCTTTTGATGTGCGAAATTCTCCCTTTAAATAGTAGATATAGTTTTAAGGCAAGTGGAATCTTATATGATGTTAGGTTGAAATTCACTGCAAGCCGATCAATATAGGTTAGGTTGCGCTTTGCTGCCCCAAAAGTTCAGGTCATGATATGTTTTGTTGGGTATATACAAAATCTATATATGAAAACAAAACACAATACGGACGTATTTACCCAAAAACATTATTTTTTACCTACAGAATTTTTCAGTCGGTAGCATAAAAGCGTTTTATTTCTCACATGCAATTCACGTTTCTGGCTTATTTTATCAATTAATTTTTTAATAGTTTCATATTTAATATCATTCTCGTTCACATCTTAATTATTGATAATATATATCCCAATATTGTGAAAAAAAAATAGAAAACATTTTCCCTCATACAATTTATCTACTTTTGAACTTCCTAGTGATAAATCTTGGGTTTATCAGAAATTTTTCGTTGTCTTTTTTCAAGAACTCGTGCTTTAATACATTCTCCGGATTGGCAAAAACAGCTCTTTGAGACTTCTAAAACTTTTCTTTCGATAAGAATTTGCAACAATTTTGGTGGGATATCTACTTCACAACAATTTTTCCGATACTTTGCAATTTTGAAATATCAACTTCACAATTTTTCTTCTTCTTCCTTCTCCTTCTCTCTCTTTCGGTAATACTGTTGTCTTAACTTATGCTAAAGCTGACTGTTTGCCAAATTTTTCCTCAATTCCTCTGAAGGTTAGAGTTTCTCTCTTCCTGCCTCCTTTCACCTTCATTAAAAATGTTATTTCTGTATGCTATGAGCTTAACTTCAGAGGGCGGAGAGTGAATGAGTTATCCTCAGTGGTCCTCAAAGTTGTGCTTCTGAGCTTGCACCTGCTTGGTAACCTGTTTCCTCCTGCTATCAACTTCACCTTTCCTCCTGCCGAAAGAATTACATTCATTCGCATAGTGCCGAAGAAACGGGACTCTCAGTCAGCAAAATTACCAACTATCGTCCTAATCGCTTTACTCTGTTTTCTAAAAGTTTCGAATCTATTCCTTAACAGAAGATATTAGAAAGAATCTTTAAAATCTCTATTTGTTTGATTTTGCCGGTATGACTTCTGTAGGAACATTCGACTGGTGATCTTTCTTTCCTTTCTCTCCAGCTCATGGTTCTCTGCTCTCAGCATTTCGGTAAATTCTTGCCTGGCGCTTAGCATAGTCAAAGCCTTTCGATAAACTCTGGAACAAAACGCTTTAATATCTAAATTTCCCACTTTCGTATTTATCCTTCTCCTTCGTAACTTCTTTGACTTTCGTTCAGCCGTCATAGGCTGCTATTGTAGGTAGCCACCAATTTATCCTTTAACGTCTATCCATAGTGGGTGTTTAGAATTCTGTTCTATCCAAACCTTTTTTTTTTTATTTTGCATCAAATGTCTATCTGTTACTGTGTCTCCTCTCCACTCTTAGGCTTATAACTCCATACTTCATCATTAACTCCTCCAATTTGAAAGACATCATTAGCAACAAATAAATGATGAGCTGGAGGCTAACCTTGAAGCAACAAACAACTGATCTTTCCTCTTACCGATAGTTGTGTTAAAGTAGTTGTTTTCATGCTTCAATAACCAGCTTCCTCTCATTTATTTACTTTGCATAATCCTTAAGCAACTAATAATATTTCTCTGGAAAACACACTCTAACCTTCTTCAGTTCTTAATATTCTTAATATTTTCTTTTCTCGTGATCTTTATTAGAAGGATCACATTATGTTCTTTCTAACAAGTTTCTAGGAAATTGAGTGTTTCGAGCCCTTCGGCAAGTTCTTTCACACATCCAGTTGCTAGTCTAACTAAGGGCGTTGTTTTCGCCTTCTTATATGGTATGAATCACATATCTCGAGTCGTTCCACTTACACATTTTGCTCTCCTTACTAAACTCTACTCTAAATCTTCTCTGGCCGTCCAACTGTTCCATTACTCTACTCTCTCCAATCTTTCCTAGCCGTCTAACTGTTCCATCACTCTCCTTATTCTAATGTTATTACAATTTACATTGTTTTTTTTGTTTTTGTTTTTGTTTTTTTAATTTTCCAGTCATGTAGCTCTTCATTGATGAAGGTTCTAAACTTCATTCTTCCAGATCAGTCTCATCTCATTTCTCCGTTCAGTCTATGACCCAGGCTTAACTGCTGTGCTCAATCTTACATATACTCTTCTGGGGTTAAGTCTGGAACATGTTTTTCTCCCATTTATTTATATTATCTAAAATATATATATATATATATTATATATTATAATATATATATTATATTATATATATATGTATATATTCTATAGTTTATTATATATTCTATATTATATATATATATTAAGCAGGGCAAGAGGGGAAGATGACGCATGTGCTATGTTAATATTTTTCTTATTTGAATACATACAATGGGATGCTTTTGAAATATTGAACGTAACTTAGAATTATCCTTGCATGATGCCTTTCGGGTCATTTTTGGTACAATGGGATTCACTATTCACGCATATATATATAAAAACAATATATATATCTATGTATTTAAATATAGGTCAATAGGATAATTATAATTTATATAAATAAAAAAATGTTAATATATATAACTATATATATATATATATACTATATATATATATCCCTTATCCTTTTATGGTGCAGATATATTGTGCTCTTTTATTGTTGGTTGTTTCATAATTTTGTTATTATATGATTGCTAACAATAAATTTGAGTGTTGATGAGGCAAGAATTGAAAAAATTTTAAATACAATTTCAAGCTAATTAAATTTAATATATCATGTTTTTTGTTTTTTTTTGTTTTTTTTTTTTAAATCTTACGTTGGGCAGCGCCCGAGACAAAGCGACGTTCGGGAGATCTTTTGATGTGCAGAAATTCTCCCTTTAAAATAGAGAAATAGTTTTAAGGCAAAGCGGATTATATAGGTTAAGTTTTTTGAAATTTACTGCACGCCGATCATATAGGTTAGGTTTGGCGGCTTCTGCTACCACCATAAGTTCAGGTTTGATATGTTTTTGTTGGGTATACACAAAATCTATATATGAAAACAAAACCTCAATAATGGACGTAATTTACACCAAAAACATTATTTTTTACCCTGCCTTGAATTCTTTCAGTCGGTAAGCACTAAAAGCCGTTTTCTTTCTCACGAAAATTCCAAGCGTTTTGGGGCTTCCTTTATCAATTATTTTTAATAGTTTTTCATATTTTAATATCATTTTCTAGTTCAAATCTTAATTAATTGATAATATCATATACTCTAATATAGAAAAAACAAAATAAAAAACAAATAAATCTGCACCATGAATCGAAAAGGTATATATATATTATATATATATATAATATATATATATAATTTATATATTATATTTATATATAATATATTATATATATATATTATATATATTAATATTATATTATATATATATATACGCATAGCTTTTTAAAATCCCTAGTTTTTTTTAAAAAAACACACAAACCATTTATTTTTTAAATAAACACAAATAAAACAATGGTTTTTTTGGTTTTTATGGTTTTCTATGCTATTTTTGATGGTTTCTAATGTGGTTTTTTTTATTGGTTTTAAATAGAATTTTAAAGTCAAAATCACTAACTGGAAACTGTTATAGACAAATGTTGCTAACATATTTTAAATTCCTTAATAAATTTCTTTAGATTCTTAATTTTCAATTTCTTGATTGTAAACTGGTATAAAATTATTATTATTTTTTGAGTTTTACATAATCTCAAAGTAAAAATAAGAGGGTATATTATAATATATAAACTCTAACTGATAAAAAGGTTATACTTTATTATTTAACAAAAAAAAAAACCAAAACGCATAAAGAAAAGTTTCATTCAAATTAACTCATAATGATATACAAATGAATTCTTATTTACATTTATATTTGAATACTAGGATATATATATATATAATATACTATATATATATATATTATATATAATATTTATATTATATATTATATATTATATATATATTATATATATGAGAGAAGAGAGAGAGAGAGCAGAGAGAGAGAGAGAGTGAGAGAGAGAGATTCATATTAAAGGAAACCTGAAATTATCATTAAGAATTTTTATACAAAAAACTAATTTCCCTGCTTTAGCTGTTAACATAATTCTAATGTTGCTGTGCACAAGTCAAAAGTTGAAAATACCCTTTAACATTAAGCAGTTGATGAAGTTGCTGACAATATGCCTTAATTTATTTTAATATTGCCATCTCATCTAATTTTTCTTTGAGAGATCTGTACAAAGATGAAGGAGTCACTGACAACAGAGACTCATCAAATAGGTAAATTTTATGAAATGGAGGAGAATTTGCGCTCTTAATTTTATTCCATAAATTCACTGCTTTTGAATACTCATCCTCTGGAAGTCCTGTGGTCTGATATCTTGGGTAAAAAATATATGCCATTAAGTGAGCTTCTGTTACTGCTGTGATACCTCTTTTTACTATTATGTTTTAAATCTTGTTTCTAGCTCTTATTCATATTTTTCAAAACTATAACATCATCACTTAGTTTACAGTATTGGCTTCTAGCTTGGTTGATGCTGTGGCCAAAACTCCACATGAGTTTTATTATTAATTTTTGAAATGGTTTGCCATATGGGTAGAAAATGAAATACTCAAGAGCTCGAAACAAGAATAATGTTTTTCCATGTTAAAAATTTAAAATATTATATTTTATAATATATATATATAATATCATATATATATATATATATATATATTAATATAATATTATATATATATATATTATTATATATATATATATATTATTTTTATATATTTATATATATTCTAATATATATATATATTTTTCTATTCAACAATAAATAAATCAGAGGAATTTTAATTGCCTTCTAGTTATCTCTTCTTCGATTGGAAAATTTGAGAAACTATATTTAAATCCTAAAGTAAATCATCAATATAATACTTTTTAAATACTGTATGACTTTCTTTTTTTTATAACTTAAATCTATTTGTTTTTTTTTTTATGTTATGGTTTATTTACATGGTTTTATATACTCTATTGGTTTAAACCATAATTGGTTTTTTAAATATATCAATCTTTCCATAATATATTATTTATATATTTATTATATATAATTATTATTATATATATTATTATTTATTTTATTAAATTTATATATTATTATTATTTCTATTAATATTATTATATATTATTTATTATTTTTTTTATATTTATATATATATATTATATATTATTAAATATATATAATTATATATATTATATTATATTATATAGTATATTATATCTATTATATATATTATATAATATATTAATATTATTTTATATTATTTTATTTATTATTATTTATATTATTTATTTTATTCATTTATTAATAATTTATATTATATATTATTATATATAATATATATATATTAATATTACTATATTTATTATTAAATTATTATATATTATATATTATATATTATGATCGTGTTCAAATTTCTTTATTCTGAAGTCCTTATTTCCATTATAAAACGTTCGGTCTCAGAAGGAAGATGCTCAATATATTATATATATTTATATATTATATATATTTATTAATATATATATTTATATATATAAATTATAATTTAATATTTATTATATCTATATATATATATTTATAATTTATATATTTTTATTATATATTATATATATATATATATATATAATATATATATTTCTTTCTTCATTTATTATATTCTTATTTATATATTTATTATATATATTATCTATATTTATATATATAGTAAGTCTTACATATAAAATGTCGACAGTGAAAATATTAGATTTTCTGTGCATATGAACATTAGTAGATTAGTCTTGTTTTGTTATTAAATTTTCTGGTTACTAGTGTTGGGAGATTAGACACGGGGGGGGGGGGGTGATGGGCGAGTGGAGATAGGAACAATATGGGCGTATGTCCAATAGAATCTGGGTGCTAATTTCAAAATTTATTGTCTAAGTGTAAAAATGTGATATCTGGAATATTTTTATATATAATTTAATGTGTAGAGAGGAGTATGAGTATTGTTTGAGTTAGTTATGGATGATATGTGAGAGTGAGAGATGTAAGGAGATGGAGATGAGTTATGAGTAGAAGATGATGTTTGAGAGAGAGATTGTAGTAGAGATTTGAGGTTATCATATATTATATTATATTAATTATTTTTATTATATTATATTAATATAATTTATATATATATATATTATTATATATTATATTATATATATATATCTATATATATATATATATATATATATTAATATATATATTATATATATTATATTATATTTAATGGTATTTTAGTAGTAGAGAGTGCTACTCGCCGGATTATTTATGTAAAATCAATGATTACTCTAAAATATTTATTATATACGAAGAATAGTTGAAACGAAATCGGCGGTCTTATAGATATAAATGTACACTTAATAAAATACTCTCCATAGATCTTTATGTTATCTCAACAAGTTTAGGTCTTCATTCGGCAGTTCTAGTTCAGGCCTATGATATTCTTGTTTAGGCATTATCATCAGAGAATCTCTAATGTATTATCTTATATCAATCGAGCTCCACTAATTTTTTTTTATAAGAAAGTGTATGGAGAATTTTAAACTTTGAGAGGCTGTAACTTTTTTTCCCTAAGACTTAAATCATTTTCGTTTTTTTTTTTTAAGGCTTCATTATTATTTTTTTTAGAGTATATTCTGTGATTTTATTTATAAGAAAATCCTTTGGGATTTTTAATAACTTTGAGAGGCTGTAAACTTTTTTTCCTAAAAAGACCGGCCTGATTTTCGTTTTCAGCACTATTCCTTCGTTATTATTTTTAGAGTACTATCTGTGATTATCCATAAAATCGGGGTGGTGAACGTCTCTGCTCTAACCTATTTAATAATTTTTGTATAATATATGTTAGATTTGGTAATATTTATATGATATATATATAAATTTATAGGATATATAAAACATTATATATATATAAATATATTTTACTCCGGTCCCTCGAAATTCTATAATAATAAATGTTATTATATCTATATATTTTATATCTATATATATATAATTATAAATTATTATTATAATTCTATATTATAATATACAATATTTATATCTCTTTTTATACAGTATATTATATATATATATATATATATATATATACATATTACTATATATATATATATTATATATATATATTATATATATAATTTTAATACTAAAAATTTTATTAGAAAAAGGTCCAATTAATCACAGACGAAAAAGGGTCATAAAGAGCAATCATATTAATCAAGAAACCAATAATAATAAACCAATATATATATATTATATATATATAATATAATATATATACTATATAAATATTATATAATATTAATATATATATAATATATATATATATAATATTTTATATATATATATATATATATATATATATGTTATAACTGTATATATATATATATATAATAACCTTGTAATATATTATATTATATATAATATATATATATATATATATATATATATATATATATATATATTATACTATATATATATATGTAATATATTATATATATAATTTATATATGTATGTAATATTTGACTTTTTGTTCTCACCTGCAGTAGTATCAAAGCAAGATCGGACAGGTGACAAAATTGGTCGTAGCTTAGCTATTAAACGCAGGGAGACAGATCGTTTGCCCGTGAGCATTTACGACTTTTCGTCCGACAGAGGATAATAATTTTTCGGGATTTTTCGGCGATGTTTCTGACGTTTCCTGAGCTCGGCGTTCTTTTTCACAGGTCACTGTTCCAAGTCATGTCAGCTTGAACTTGGTCAAGGCCGCCAACTCTGGAGGAGCTTAAGATTTTTTTCCAATTGCAACAATGGACATTCCAATGAGAAGGCACGCTTTCCAAGGGCATGCGCTGGTTTCAAAGGGCAGCGAGACCGTTATTCCGGAGTCACTGGAGCTTTTGAACGGTAAGGAATCCAAGTGTGTCTCCCGTTGACTGGTATTTCCTAACTTTGGTTAGCATTTTAACGGCTTGATGCCCAAATTATGCGTTTCCGGGGTCCAGGAAACGCTTTTCCGAGGTCGCGAAGCGTTTCCAGGTCGTGACCTTTCGATTTTTTCAATGCTCGTTTTTGGAGACCATATTTTCAACGGTTTAGTTATTTTCCGCGCTCATCTTAAAGCGTGTGTTAGATGACGCATCCGTTTTTGATCGTCGTAAATACGTTTTATTATTATTATTATTATTCTTATTATTAATTATTATTATTATTATTATTACATATATATACTATATTATATATTATATATATATATATATATTATATATTTATATATATATATATATATATATATATATATATATATATTATATAATATATATATATATATATATTATATAATTATATATAATATATATCTGTATATGCAGTTTAACACACCCGCTACTGGTCAGGCACTCGTGAGGTGAGCTGTTCTTTTTGACTCCGTCTTCTTAGACTTAAAAATTGTTGGCACACTCTCAGATTTAAGGCTCTGCCGAGTGACGCGGTGGTGTAATGATAATATTTATATATATATATATATATATATATATATATATATATTATACATATATATATAATATTATATATACATAAACTAATATATATATTAATATATATATGATATATATTTATATATATATATACTATATATATTATATATATATGAATAATAATAATAATAATAATAATATAATATAATATATAATAAAACGGTATTTACGACGATCAAAACGAATGCGTCATTTCTAACACACGCTGTAAGATGAGCGCGAACAATAACTAAACCGTTGAAATATGGTCTTCCAAACGAGCATTGAAAACGGAAGGGTTCTTACCGGACTGGAAACGCGTCGCGGACCTCGGAAAAGGCTTTCCTGACCCCGGAAACGCATAATTTGGGGCATCAAGCGTTTAAATCTAACAAAGTTATGGAAAAATCCAAGTCAACGGGAGACACGACTTGGATTTCCTACCGTTCAAAAGCTCCAGTGACTCCGAAAACGGTCTCGCTGCCCTTTGAAACGCGCTGCCCTTGGAAAGCGTGCCGTCGTCATCAATGTGCGATGTTGCTATTGGAAAAAATCTTTAAGCTCCTCCAGAGTTGGGGGCCTTGACCAAGTCAGATGCTGACATGACTTGGTTAACAGTGACCTGTGGAAAAAACGCCGATCTCGGAAACGCAGAACATCGCTCGAAATCCCGAAAAATATATCCTCTGGTCGGACGAAAAGTCGAAATCTCACGGGCAACGGTTCTGTCTCCCTGCGGTAATAGCTAGCTAGGCGACAATTTTGTCACCTGTCGATCTTGCTTTGTATACTACTCAGGTGAGACAAAAAGGTCAAATATACATACATATATAAATATATATATATATATATAATATAATATATATTGATATATATATTATATTATTATATACTATATATATATATATATCTATTATATATATATATATATACTATATATATATATAATATATACAGTATATTACATTATTATATATATATATGTTATAATTATATAGTATAATATATATATATATATATAATATATATATAATATATATATATATATATATATATATATATAATATATATATATATATATATATATATAATTGGTTTATTATTTATTGGTTCTTTGATTGAAATATTGATTGCTCTTTATGACCCTTTTTCGGTCTTGTATTAATGGACTTTTTCTTAATACATAATTTTTAGGTTTTTTAAATTTTATATATTATTATATATATATATATTATATATATATATATGATATATATATATTATAGTATTATACTATATATATATATGATATAAGTATTAAAAGAAATTTTTTGAAAAATTTATATATTATAAGATATATTGATATAAATATATCGGATATATATGTATATAGTATATTATATATATTATTAATATATATATATATTTACAGTATATATATATCAGTATATAAATATTATATATAATTATATTATATATGATTATATATATATTATATTATTATATTTTTAAAATTATATTATATATATATATATATATATATTATATATATATTTAATAGTCAGAGCAGAGGAGCGTCACACCCCGATCTTTTAATGAAATCAACAAGGATAATACTTAAAAGTAATAACGAAGAATAACGTGAAAACGAAAATCAGCGGTCTTTTTAGGAAAAAAAGTTACAGCCTCTCAAAGTTTATTAAAAATCCCTTAGGATTTTCTTTTAATTTTTTTTTAAAACCACAGGATATACTCTAAAAAAAATAATAATGAAGCTTAAAAAAAAAAAACAAGAATGATTTAAGTCTTTAGGAAAAAAGTTACAGCCTCTCAAGTTTAAATTTTCCATAAACTTTCTTATAAAAAAAATTAGTGGGGCCTCGATTTAGTTAAGTTACATATGAGTTTCTCTTGTGTATGACCTAACAAAGTTATCATAGCCTGAACTAGACTGCCTGAAATGAGAGCCTACCTTGATGGATGAAAATGAAAAGTCTTATGGGAGTTTAAATAAATTTTGAGAGTTGTAACTTTTTTTCCTAAAAGACCGGATTTTCGTTTTCACTATTCTTCGTTATAATTTTTTAGAGTATATCCTGTGATTTTCATAATAATCGGGGGTGCACCTCTCTGCTCTAATATACATATATTATATTATTATATATATATATATTTATATAGTATTGATATATAATATATTATATATATATATAATATATATTATTAGTATATTTATATATATTTATATATATATATATTTATATATTTCTATCTATTATATATATATATATATAATCCTTCAAACTCTCTCCCTCTCTCCTCTCTCAATCTCTTCTCTCCCTCTCTCTCTCTCTCTCTCTCTCTCCTTCTCTCTCTCTCTCTCTCTCTCTTCCTCTCTGTAAATTTTAAACAAATTATTCAGATATCACATTTTCATGTATGTAGATATATAAATTTGGGCCAGATTTTTGGACATAAAACGGCCAACGTTTTGAGCCTTTGACCTCTTCCGG
>JABUQX010128216.1:7500-12500 GCA_015478945.1 Trachelipus rathkii
TTTCAACCTAACCTAACCTAACCTAACCTAACCTAGCTTGGCCTAACCTAACCTAACCTAACCTAACCTAACCTAACCTAACCTAACCTAACCTAACCTAACCTAACCTAACCTAACCTAACCTAACCTAGCCTAGCCTAACCTAACCTAACCTAACCTAACAGCAGTGATTTTTTTTACAGTTCCATGTTATCTTGTACACTACTTCTACTTCTGTTAATGACCTTTTCCAATACTTCGTCACCTAATCACTGTCACGCCTATGACTCCATATTTCATTTTAAAAGTGCAGCTATCACGTTTACAAATACTTGGTCTGATGCTAGGAGGTCAATTTTGGAGCACCTGGCCTCTGACGTTTTTCTGATCTCAAACTGCGTAGGAGAAAATAATTTTTTAATTATTCTTATTGCTTTTAAAAAAGCTCAATTAATTAAAAAAATAATATTGGTCAAGATTCGAAGAGCTCTCTTGAGATGTTTGAAAGACTGTATTTAAAGAACAAAGAGGAATAGAACTATTTTTAAAGTGGTTTGAGGTTACAAAACATTTTCATACTTACAGCTGTTAGTGTAGTAAACAAAATCTCTATATAGAATCGGGCTTTAGGTGTCTCATTACTTATCCATGTAGTATATAAGAGTAAATGTGAGAACTTTCATATTTTCCTTCACATCATAGTCTCCTTCTGCCACCTCTCTCAGAAGTATTGAACCCCAACAACACCCGCCCGAACCTCAACAATCCCCCCGAATTCCCCGAACCAACCAACACCAACCCACCAAACTGGATTGGAAATTCATACTTTTGAATCCTATTTTATTAATCTTTTTGCTAATAAAGCAATAAATAAATGAACAACCAACTAAATAGTTCTTATAAATTATAGTCTAGTAATTTGACAGAATATTACTCTAACTTAAATATTTATTCCAGTCTAATCTTATACTCAATTACTTAATGAAATATCTTGATAAAAAACTTAGTGATGAATTTTATTTTTCATTTGTGTTTTCTTATGAATTTGCTTTTTATCATTAATTAATTACTAAATGTTAATTTGTTAATTTATTGTTCATTAATTTTAAATCTCGCCAGACACTTTGTATGGGAAAAAATGTTTATTTCATCTTTTATGATCTCAAAAAACTAATAAATTTCTACCACTTGACGAGCCCGGGAACAGTTTGGAAGAAGAATATCCAAACATTAATTAAAGTCAAATGTACCTATCCCTTCTCTTTTCTTCAGTTACCACAGACACATTTAATATATATATATATATATATATATATATATAAGTATGGGAGGAGGCGGTGAGGAGGAGGTGAGAAAGAGAGTGAGTGAGGGAGGAGAGGAGTGAGGATGATGGTTGGGTATATATATATATATATACATATATATATATATATATATATATGTTATAGAGAAGTGTAGATATATTAAGGATGTACCGGAACCAGAATTTTGGTTCCTTACTATTGAAAGGGAACTTTCCAACCTTTGAAAGTTCTGCCGGTAGTTCCGGTCTGAACCGGAACTTTTTTTTTATTAAATTGGTGTTAAAAAGAATGCTCTCGCCTGCCCTGGGTTTCATCGGTCTATTCCAGGGAGAGGCATTTTTCAGAAGCTTATAACGTGTTTGAGGATAAGAGATCACGTTTAACCCACAAATTACTGGAGAGCAACCCTTATTTCTTCCCAACACTAATGAAAACCTTGGTGTGGACCCTAAATAAGCCCTCATTTTTGCTGCAATGAACATCACGGGACCTGGTTTAAATTCCTAAAAATTTTTGCTGCCCAGTTTGAAGTATCATTTTGTTTTGGTGGAAGTGTGTGCTCTCACTCTCTTGAAGCACACACACAATAATAATAATAATAATAATAATAATGACACATATAATAATAATAATAATAATAATAATAATAGTAATAATAATAATAATAGAATAATAATAATAATAATAATAATAATACTAATTTAACAATAATACCATTCTTTGTAATAAAATTTTATTATCTCCAGGTCTAGACTCTAGAGTATTAAAGCTACCGGTTCGAGTTTGAAAATATTGTTTCATATTTAAAGTTTTCGAAAGTATAGAGTCGAGGTCATTATATCATGATATTTGTTCCTCTGGGCCACACGAAGTACTTGGCGGACATTTAAGCGCATGACTCATGAATCTGAGTAGGGTTACGAAATCACTCATTTGAATTTAAAGGCTGATTTTTTAGGTAGTATGGAAAAAGTGCCCTGGTAATACTACAGGGTTTGGAAGTGCTTAGGGGTTCTTGCTGACCGGGAACTTTTAAAAATTGAGGTTCAGAGACCTTAATATATGATATAGAGGAGAGTAGATATATATGGTGGTTATTGCTGTTGGTTATATGTTATACATATATATATTATTATTATTGTTTATTATTGCTATTATTATTATATTATTATTGATATGATATGATGATATATATGAGTATGATATATATTATTTTATTATGATATGATGATGATATGATGATGATGATGATGATTTTATTCAAGTAAGGATATATATATATATGATATACATATATTATTATATATATATAATATTATTATTATTATATTATTACATACATATATACATATATATATATATATGTATATTTATTTATATATATATTATATATTATTGGTTATTATTATTATTATTATTATTATTATTATTATATTATTATTATTATATTATTATTATTATTATTATTATTACATATTATATACATATATTATATAGTATAGCAAGATATAGATATATATTATTAAGGCTGGTTATTATTATTATACATACATATTGTTGTTGATACATACATATATATTATTATATATATACATATATATATATATATTATATGTAGATAGATATATATTATTATTATTATTATACGTATATATATATTTATTATATTATATATTATGATATTATTATTAGAAGAGTTATTACGCATATTATTATTATATAGATATATATGACATATACATATATATATATATATATATATATAGATATATTATTATATTATTATTATTATTGATATATATTACATATTATATACATTATATATATAAGCATATATATATTAGTTATTATATATATATATATATATATATATTATATATACATTATTAATAAAGAAAGATATATATATATATATTTATATATATATACATATTTCATATATATATATATATATATATATAAAGATATATATATATATATATATATATATATATATATATATATATATATATATATATATATATATATATATATATATATATATATATATCTCTGTATATCGCAGTATATACATATATATATATATATATATATATATTTATATAAATATATATATTTATATATATATATATATATATATATATATATATATATATATATATATTCCTGTTTTCTGATTTGGGTTGGTACACCTGTTTTTATCTTCAACGGTGATTCCCAACTTATTGTCTGCTGTTCATAAATTCAAGCAAATTCATTACTACTCACACCTCAGAACTACCTAAACCAACTAGAAGCTTGGCTGTCTTTCAACAGAATGTCAGCCTCTGCCGAGAAATCATCAATAACCCTAATCACCACTGACAGACACCAATCATCAGTAACCCTAAACAACTCCATCATTCCCCTAAATAAAACACCTAAAATTCTCGGTATAACCTTTGACACACATCCCACATCCCACATCCAACATCCCACATCCCACATCCCACAACTAAACAAAGCAGGAACTCTATCCCGACATAATTTCAGCAATGAAGCAACCACACTGACAACTATACAAACAATTCTCAAGAACCACTATCAACTATGAATCAACAGTCTGGTACCCTCTAATCTCATCAACCAACAGAATCAAATTACAAAGGATCCAAAATACTGCCCTTAGAACCATCACAGGCTGCCTGAAAACTACCCAATCCAATATCTGCATGAAGAAACAAAAATTTTCCCAATTCAGACACCTGGACATGATAGGAACACAATTCTATGCCAAGGCTCTTGACCTACCCATCCATGCCATAATTTCCTACAAGATCACACCATACAAGGTCTAAAATCCCCTCCCTCCTCAGCTGCCCTCTATTACAGCCAACTCTTCAGAACCATTCTCCTCCAAACAACACCTCTCTCTCAAAACATAATACCTCAACAATCGCCCACCAAATCACCTTATAAACTCTCGCCCGCCGGAAATATCAGCAACACACAGAATACCACGAGAGATTCAGATCTCAATTATCCAGACTGAGATCAGGGCATCACCCAGACCTCCAAGAATACAGGCACAGATTTCACCTCCAAAACACAATATCCCCACTTTGCCGAAGATGCCTAACGGAGGCCGAAACCACGATCACTCCTTAAGATGTCCCCTGCTCACCTCCTCTACAGAACTCTCCCCATCGCTTCCTCCCTGAGAGACTTGTGGCTTCGCCCTGTGGAGGTCGTTGCTCTTGGAGAGCACAACCCATATAATTAGGTTAATAAATAAGGTATATATATATATATAAAGAGAGAGAGAAAGTATATGATATATATAGGTGAGCAAAGAGATATAGTATATAGTATATATATATATAAAGAGAAAGATAAGGAAATATATATATATATATATATATATATATATATTAGTGTGCGTGTGTACATATTTAATATCCTTATAAATTTTCCAATTAATATTAAAACAATTGGTGTATCCTTTTCATCTTTTTGCAAAGTCCTCAAATACATACGATAAAGAACAAAGAAAATTCTTATTTCAGAAACATTTAGGCCTCATAATAGAAACATAGCACCCTTAATATAGAAAGATCTGATACTTATACCTAATTTATTAATCGGATACATGAAATTGAATGGTATGCTGCCTTGGAGTATTTACGGAAGCTTTAATAAAAGTGGCCCATAGTAATTTTCGAAATAAACAAGAACATT
>JABUQX010128216.1:15000-25000 GCA_015478945.1 Trachelipus rathkii
TTCCCTCATTTCATACTTCTTTTCACACCCAATTACTAATTACCTAAGATTTGTCCATCTGGAACACATTGTACCTTAGATCTATACTCTTATTCCAGACCATATCCCAATTAGTACATTATTATTATTAAAAAACATACCCTCTTGTAAGACAATGGTGCACTCTAGACCTAGTCCCTTTACATCCACCCACGATTTAACTGCACCAGCCACCTTAGTGTCATTCACAACTTTCCAATTACACTCACCCTGCATCATCCGCTCCCTTTTCATTCAATATATATATATTAAATATTTAAATTCAGAAACTTTTTCCAAGCTGCTCACCATCTAATATAACCCACACTGAGGACTGTCCTAACTCACAACCATAACTCTTATTTTTATCTGCTTCATTTTCAACCCATCCTTTATAATGACTCTCTTAAGCAAATCTCTCTAATTGTAGTCTTCAACTCTTTGATTTGCCAACACAAAACAAATTCATTCCTCACAGAATAGGTGTAGGGAACACCAATTCTCTTCCATAATCTCCATCATTCTAACACTATCCCTTGTCACCCCTACCTCTTATTCATTCATAACCTCATCCATATACAGATTGACTGCCAAGGAGATATTAGCACATCCCTGTCTGTCTCACCTGCCATACATGTCCCCAATCACTTCACTCATATTTATTCTTACACACGCTCACTATCGTCTGGCACATACTCTTTGTGATCTTTTCAGAAGCTTACCACCAACACCATGTCACTAACACCTGCCATAGAGCTTCCCTATTAATCCTATTATCCTAAATACAATTTATTCTTCTCTTCCCTCATTTTCCCAATCATTTGTCAATGTACAGATTTGATCAGGGCTGCGGATCGTACAAATTTTTCTTCGACTCCGACCCGACCTGACTCTTAAATTCAAACGTTCTGATTTTCACTGACTCCATCTGACTCACCAGAAACAAAAATTCGACCTGAGACCCGACCCGACTCCACTTAAACAAAAAATTTCGACTCTGACTCCGACTACCCGACTCCATTCCGACTCCGACCCCAGCAGTCAAATTCAAAATTTCGACTCTGACTCAGATTAGTGCTTACAGAGTTACAGTAAAACATTTTGTTTCAACAAATTTTTTGCTTGTTTGAGAATAAAACCATACTAATTCTTCCAATGAATCTAATCTCAAAATGCTATACGGTAAAGTACCGTAAAGATATAAAGATGCACACATGATAAACAAATATATTTCAGTTTCGGAAACAAATGTGTAACGTAATTATAATGCAATTATTTTTATTTATTTTTATTATAAAACAGCCATTATAAAATTAACAGTTTAATACTTTAGCTCAATAATAATAATAATAATAATAATAATAATAATAATAATAATAATAATAATAATAATAACTTTTAATGAATAATAATAATAATAATAATAACATATAATAATAATAATAATAATAATAATAATAATAATTAATAATAATAATTAATAATAATAATAATAATAATAATAATAATAATAATAATAATAATAATAATAATAATTAAATAATAATAATAATAATAATACTAATTAATAATAATAATAATAAAAATAATAAAATAATAAAAATAATAGCAATAACAAAATAATAAAAATAATAATAATAATAATAATAATAATAATAATAATACACAATAATAATAATAATACTACAATAATAATTAATACTAATAATAATAATAATAATAATAATAATAATATTAATAATAATAATAATTAATAATAATAATAATAATAATAATAATAATAATAATAATAATAATAAAAACAATAGAATTTCAGAAACAATTAAAGAACTGATTTATAATTAGATATATATATATATATATATATATATATATATATATATATATATATATATATATATATAGAGAGTATATATATACATATATATATATATATATATATTATATATATATATATATATATGGATTTGCCTAAAAATTCATAAAAACCTAGAAAATTCACCTTGAGACCTGTATATATATGTGCGGAACGGTTACACATGAAATTGCCCAATATCTGAACAGCATTATTCTACCATATCTTAATAACTCTTTCATAGTTAAATCAAATAATGAATCATTATGTAAATTATCAAACTTAAAACTTGAAGCCACTAATATATTCGCCTCACTTGATGTAGAATCTTTGTTCATAAATGTACCGGTTCTTGATACGATTGACATAATAATTAACGAAGTGTATCACTCAAATAACCTACCCCAGATATATCAGAACAACATATGAGGAACCCTTATTAATTTGTTGCAATCAAACAATTGCTAATTTAAAGAAAACATACATTCATAAACTGATGTAGTGCTGATGGGTTCACCACTTGACCCCATTTTGACTTTTACAGATAAGTTCAACTGAAAACAAAATCCTTTTCGTGAAACAAAACCTAACTCTAACCTCATTTTTCCATAAGATATGTATCGATCGACTCCCTCACTATTTTTACAACATAGATCAAATAAATCCATTCATCAATAAAATTCAAGAGTTGTCATGCTTAAAATTAACATACGAAACTTAGGTTAATAATGCTATCTGTTTTTAGACATCAAAATCAATGTTAATATTGTAGGCTATTTACAGGCATACATGTCAAACCCACTGATAATGGTCTGTATATGAACCAAGATCCTATTCACCGACTATTTACAAAGAATTTATCGTAAAAATTTTAGTTTACAGAGTATACAACCTATGTTCAACTTGGAAAACTTTATTTTAAAGAAATTTGTCGCATTAAGTAAAATTTAACAACTGTGATCATCCACAATATTCAGTTGAAAATTTAATTAATAAAACCCTTACAAAATTATATAATAAAGAAAGTAAAAATAATCAGAAAAATTCGATAAATTTCTTCTTCAAAACTTCCAATACTATTTGTCAATAAGGAAGAGAAGTGCCTTCGTAATATTTTGAATTCTCACCTCAAAACTAAAGACACCTCAAAAATTAAAGTCAGACTATACCATAAGTCCAAACAACTGGCATCTTCCTTTAGCACAAGAGATGCTTTGCCCGACAACCATCACGCTGTGTACCACTTAACTGCCCTGAGTTAGATCTATATTGTCGACATATATTGCTTCATACTGAAGAATAGATTGTCTGGACAGGGGCATATCAACCCTACAGTCCCAGCAAAACTTGAACATTTCAATACGGCACATGGTCAATCAACTATTAGTAATATTTCTAAACACTTCACAATATTATACGGATCGTGTGAAGTCCAGAAACTTAAAATCAAAACACGCAACCAGATATTAACATAAAATTTTATGTATTATCAGTCAGACTAATATCATTTGATTTACTATTATTATATATATCAATTCTAAAGATCTGTCTGCTACAAGAAAATAATCCCTCTCTGAAGATCCAAAGTATAGAGATTGCGCCAAAATCAAGGTAAATGTATCTTCTTCTTTTCTCCTGTATATTATTTTCACAAAGATTATTTTAAGGAAATTAAATTATGGAAAATAAAATACTAGAACGTTGGAAATAAAACTGTAATCTTTGATATTAATAATAATGATTACATTAATAATATTAATAATATAATAATAATAATGACAATAATACTAATAATAATAATAATAATAATAAAAAAAATTATAATAAAACGAAAATAATAAACATAAACAATAATATAATAATAATAATAATAATAATAATAATAATAATAATAATAATAATAATAATAATATCAATGAATAATTAATAATAATACCAATAATAATAATGACTAACACACAATGGGTTAATCGTCGCGCGGCTTCGATCTCCCAGACTTTCCGGAACCGGTGATAGATTCTTCCATTCAACTTGACCATATCTCTCTTGCCCTTACAGATCATATGGAGCCCTGTGCAGAAGACTGATGATATATTCCTTAAAGCTTTTATGGCAGGCATGTCGCTACCTCTAAGCTACCTTCCTTTGATTTCCTCCTTCTCTGCTTTAGGTATACTTCATGTCTAGTTTTCTTTCTCAGATCGTCTCATTTTTAGCCTCTGTTGAGATGGAGCAACCTCTTCCTCCTTTCTTGTTAACTGTGGTGTTCCTCAGGGTTCTGTCTTATCTCAAACTTTATTCCTACTTTTCATCAACGATCTTCTTAGCTGCACTTCTGACTCTGTTCACACTTATGCCGATGACTCAACCTATCTTCCACTCATTTTAATTTGTGCCCTGTTTGTATCTAGAGTTACTTCGTCTACAGCTTCCTCGATCTCACTCCCCATGATTTGGTCGT
Organism: Trachelipus rathkii; assembly: GCA_015478945.1. NCBI lineage: Eukaryota > Metazoa > Arthropoda > Malacostraca > Isopoda > Trachelipodidae > Trachelipus > Trachelipus rathkii. Next base: position 19,335 of record JABUQX010128216.1, read on the forward strand.
GAATGGGGCAAACTGTAATCTCAGGATGTTCAACTCTTGAAAAACTCAATCCTCTATATCTCCCTCTAAAATACTCCTCCAACTTTCTATCCCTCTGATAGCTTTTTAATGTCTTAATTGTAAACAACATAAACATTCTTATGACTAAAACATAAATAGTGCAATTGCCTTTGAGACTCACATCACACTGGTTACAAAATGGCTCCAAAAAGCTTTCAAGAATTCTTGTCTTCAGATTTCAAAGTAATCTTTTTTTCTCTGCTCAGATAATCTAAAGTTATATAAAGGTCTTATTCGCCCCCGCACGGAATACTGTTCTAATATTTGGGTGAACTCGGTTCCACCCTCCTTGACAGAGTTTAGCTGCGCCAGCTTATAAACTGTCCCCATACTTGGGACTCCCTGACCCTGCGTCGACGTGGTGCCCCATCTCTTTTCTCAGGTATTACAACGGCAGGTGTCAAAAGTGAGAACAATCTCCTGCGATTCCACTGCTCGTGTCGCCCTGCAAATACAAGAGGTGCCTTCGTTCTCTCGCGAAAATTATTGTGGAATATTGAGACTCCAAGGATCACTCAAGTTATGGTACCTCCTTCTTCCAGCCACATCTGTTTTGTGGAACTCCTTGGCCTTCTTTTATTCCGGCAAATATTTAATCTTCCCTATTTAAGTCCCATGTCTGCGCCCACCTGAGGGAATTGTGTTAGGCGGGACAGGGTGGGTTTAATTTCCATTTATTTTAATTTTTACTTTTCTATGTAATTTGTTTACTATTTATTAATTCTACTTATTTATCTTTTGCCCCTCCTTGGAAAAAGGCATTGCCCGGGTAGAGTGGTGGCATCATGTAAAATATATATATATATATATAGAAAGATATATATATATAAGAGTTATATATATATATATATATATATATATATATATATATATATATATATATGTTATATATTGTTATATATATATATATATATGTATATATATATATATTATATATATATATATATATATATATGTTATATATATATATATATATAGTATATATATATATATAATATATATATATATATATATATGTTGTTATACTATATATAAGAATAATGAAACGAACCCTTAGGCATAATTACGTGAAAACTTCAAGAAGTAATGTGATGTTGACAATCTTGAAACTTGCAAAAAAAAGGAATGAAAATCAAGTCTGTATTAAAACGAAGAAGCTCCCACTACAGAGAAATAAAACAAGATATATAATGGTAATGTAATTTGAGCCTTCATGTAGATAAACCAATATTAGGAACATTGATGAGCTTATTTCACGAGAGAATGTCTTCTGCAAGTGATACCTGATATATATATAGTGAGGAGCATATATTACATATATGTATATATATATATATATATATATATATATATATATATATATATTATTATATATATATATTATTGTTATATATATATATATACATATATATATATATATATATATATATATATATATATATATATAAAGAGAAATGTTTCTGACAGTGGTCCGGCTAGATTATTATTGAAATAAAATTTATCAAATTAATAAATTTGCTTTCAAACTCTTTATGATAAAAAAACATTTAACAATTTTCGATAAAATTTTATTGGTGGAGCTGCAAAATTTTTGCTATGATTCTTCAATTAATTAAAAATATACAAAAAATTATTTGAAATAAATGAGGAGCGATAAATTTTCACTCTGAATTTCTTTTGAATTATTTTAAACTATGCTTGTAAAGAATATGTAAATACCGTGTAATTTGGCCAGTGAAGTTTTGATAAAGCGACATAAGATCCCATGAAGAATGGTATTATTCGGCAATAGGCTCCATGAAGATTTTCCATAGTTCAAGAAGGAATGTGGATGAAACACCATATAGCGCTCGGTAGCTCAGCGCAGATACTCGCCCAACTGCTGGCGAGAGACCCAGGTTCGTCATTGGTCGGATGTGTGAGGAGCTGTCTCTTTTTCTTTGACTCCTGTCTTGCCCAGACTTGTACCCAAAGGCCAAATTCCCTCCTAGATTAGCCTGTACGTAGCGGTGGTAGTTAACTGTACATATATATATATATATATATATATATATATATATATATATATATATAGTAGATATATATATATATATATATATATATATATATATATATATATATATATATATATATATATATATATATATATATATATATCAGGTTATTTATGGGGCTAATAAAGATTTATTCTTCTGTAAAAAAATACAGCAACTAATCCATTGAAATAATTGACATTACAATATACTCTTAAAAATAATGTTTAAAATGTTATACAAGAGCGCTAATTTTACATTAAGACATTTATTCTCTTAAGGAACATAATTTTCAGGTGATCATTGACTGGAGGAATTCCTGATTTAGGCCTCCAAGAAAGCATATAATTATAATGCCAAAACACTGGTTGTCATGGCAACGTAAAAGAAACCTTATTCTTTATTTTGTCTATTTGTGAGGATTTTCCACAAAGCCTCTCGAAACACAATATAGTCAACTCCAAGAATCTAGCAACCCTTTAATAAATATGTGAAAAGAAAATAAAGAAAATAAAGCTTTTTAAAATTGATATATATATATATATATATATATATATATATTTAGTATATATAATGTTATACATATATATATATATATATATATGTTATATATATATATATATATATATATATATATATGGTATATATAAATATATATATATATATATATATATATATATATATATATATATATATATATATATATAAGTAAGGTATGTTATACATATTATATATATATATATATATATATAGTATATATATGAGTATATATAAATATATATATATATATATATATATATATATATATATATATATATATAGTGATATATATATATATATATATATATATATATATATATATATATATATATATATATATTTAGAAAGAGAGAGAGAGAGAGAGAGAGAGAGAGAGAGAGAGAGAGAGAGAGAGAGAGAGAGAGAGAGAGAGAGAGAGAGTGTTATACTAAAATTTACTATATTGAGACCGGATTGCCAAGGTGTAAGAAGCGAAGGAAAAAGTCCCAGATTGGGGACTCATGCGGGGGCAACGCTAAGTTCGAGCACGTAAAGATTTTAAGTGTGATTAGAGGCTGTATTTTGGATCACCCTGTCAATCAGTCTAGGTTTAACTCTAAACTGCAAGGTAGATAGCCATCCTTCCTCATGATGAAACTGTGTTGTCAATAACATTAAGAATGCATACGTGGTTTTGTGATATGCTGAATTATGGAAACTACGATGAATATAACTGGTTTGCAAGGTTTTTTGGATCACGCACAGTGCAGGATTAAAAGGAGAGTAGTATTTGACTCTTGAAACCAAGGTGTAATTGCCGGACGGACAGGTATGGTAGAACTATAAGATGGTTAAAGAGAAACTTCCTCCGGTTTTAAATTATTGTAGGGTTGGTAGCTCGTGGGTACGAGTTATCCTGGTCTGTTATTGTTTTGCAACATTTTAATCAAGCAGGTTACGTGTGTTTTCAAGGTTTATGTGTTTATATTTTCAAGATTTAGGTTTGAAAAATGTCGTAATCATTGAGCGTGAGTACGTGATAACCTGGTTTATTTTTTGTTCAAGATTTGAAATATGTATTTGTTTTGTCCCGGTTTTCATGTTATTTAGCTTTATGAAATTTAATTATTGATATGGAGATTGACAAGCTGTATGTTAAAATTATATTATAAAGTCTTTAACTAATTAATGGTGGTTACAGTCAAGAAGGAAATTGTCATGTATGAATTATAAAATTACGAAAATCTTTATTAATTATTATACCTCCGCGTTGAACAGCAGAAAATAAAAAAAAAGAGAGCTTTTTAAAATATATATATAAATATATATATATATATATATATATATATATATATATATATATATATATATATATATATATATATATATATATATATATATATATATATATATATATATATATAATATATATATATATTTTGAAGTGCCTCCCCATGTTTTCTATTCACAAGCCGCTACTGATACATATATATATATATATTACATATATATTATTATTATTATTATTATTATATATTATTATTATTATTATTAATATATATTTATTATTATATATTATATATTATTATATTATTATATTATTGCATATTATTATTACATATTATTATTATTATTATTTATATATATATATATAGAGTTATATTATATATATATATATTGTTATTATTATATATATATATTATATATATATATATATTATTATTATTATTATTAATATTATTATTATATATATATTTATTATTATTATATATATATTATTATACATAAGAAAAAATAAAGAGTATGGAGGTATATATATATGGTATATATATATATATATATATAACTGATGGAACCTACTATTTTTTTAGAAGAGTATAACCCATTTATAGTGATGACGTTGAAGATATTATTAGTTAGGCCTAGAATAATAATATTATTAATGGTGGTAATAGGGATGGTGTAGTCATACTAATAATGATAATATTAATAATAACGACCACCCATGAATAGATCTCCCTGTGAGTGGCGGTGACATTTGTAATATATATATATAATATATATATATATATATATATATATATATAGCAGCGAGCTATATATATATTATTATTATATATATATTATTATTATTATTACATATATATATTATACATATATATTATTATTATTATTATTATTATTATTATTATATATATTATTATATATATATATACCTCATATATACATATATATATATATTATATACATATTATTATTATTATTATATTATTATTATATATTATTATTATTATATTATTATATATTATTATTATATATTATTACATACATATATATTTATATATTATTATTATTATTAAGATATATATATATATTATATTATATATATATATATATTATTATTACATATATATATATAGAGTAATATATTATTATTATTATTATTGGATATTATAAAGAATAGCACATACATACATATTACATATATTATATATAATATATATATATATATATATATAAAGGATATTATCAATTATTGCGAAGACTATTTTTATGAAACTTACATGAAAATGGTTTAATAACTTTAAAGAATAAAGGTATGAAAAGAATAAAGGTATAAAAATTGGGAAGAAATAATAAAATTTAATTTTGCGAGTTACAAATATCAAATTAATTAGACGTTAGAACTAATTTCAGTGTCATTTCTCGAGGTGTATTTTACGTGTTTTTTTTCTAATGCAATTAATTTCATACATTTGATGCAACATAAAGATACTGAAGGTTTCTAAGGTCGCTAAAGTAGATATAGGTTTAACAGAATTAATTTGAAGTCAGCGTAGAAATATTAGTCAGTTCTTTTCATAAAAAAGGCAATTTATAATTTAAAATTATTTTTTTTTTTTTGTTTCTTAAAGTTCTTCTTTCACTCATTGCCCTTATTTATTAGAGGATCTACCCTAGAAAATTGATACCTAGGATTTGGGAGAGGGATTGAACCCCTGTCCATTAGACTCGCGACACAGTTGTTTAACCGATGAACCATTAGAGGAATTT
>JABUQX010128216.1:35000-66303 GCA_015478945.1 Trachelipus rathkii
AACAGCAGAGAATCTTGAGTCAGAGAGAATAGGAAAAACATCTTCAGTACAGCACTGTCTTTTTCAAGCCAAACTGACAATAGGAGATAAGATAAAAAAATATATATAATATTATCAAATCTTCTAGTTGTGCATAGCTTAGAATTCTTCAGAAAATACTAGGTTTAAAGCAGTAGGACGCTAATTAAAGAGTTTTGAGGAGGCTCCATTCTTAGGAACCGGTTGAAAGAGAGCATTCTTACAGTAAGAAGGAAAAGTTGAGGCTGACAAACATAGATAAAATAGTTTCTCAGAAGCACAAATTTATGAACCACAAAAGAAATGGTGTCAAGAGTCAGGACCGAATACCTTCTTAATATTAGGCCCAGAGAGACCAGAAATCAGATCATTAGAAGTAACTATAATATCAGGTGTAAATGAGTTGGAAGGAGGTAGAGAAAGAGGATTATCTCCAAAGTAGTATAAAGGGGAATTAGAGGAAAATTTACGAGTGAGTAGTTCAGCTTTAGCGAATTGTAAAACAGCTGCGGTACCATCGGAGGGAAATAGAAGATAGTTAAAGGATGAAACAAAGTTTGAAACGCTTTTTTTTAAATGCCAGAAATATCGTGAGAAAGAGGAACCTGAAAGATTATAATGCAATAATTATTGCATTTGAACAAAAAAAATAGTTCTAAGTGTTACATACGATAGATTTAGCACGATTTCGGGATGAAATAAAAGAAACACCAAGACGACAATAATTCACGAAAGAAGAAAACTAGCAGAGCAAGCAGAGCAAGCAGAACAAGCAGACAAGTAGAACAAGCAGAATAAGTAGAGCAAGCAGAACAAGCAGAAAAAACAGAGCAAGCAGAGCAAGCGAAACAAGCAAAGGTATACTAAGATTATAGAATTTTATTGAAAAAAAAAGAGTATAATATATGCCTCCAAGCCAAAGGGAATCACGTTGATTATTCTCTCTCTCTCTCTCTCTCTCTCTCTCTCTCTCTCTCTCTCTCTCTCTCTCTCTCTCTCTCTCTCTCTCTCTCTCTCTCTCTCTCTCTCTCTCTCTCTCTCTCTCTCTCTCTCTCTCTCTCTCTCTCTCTCTCTCTCTCTCCCCTCTCAGATGGATAATTAGAGCAGAAGCAGTGTGCAAACATTCCAATGAAAATCAAAAAGCTAACGAACCGCAAATCTGACTAGTTTGCTGCACCGAAGTATATATATATATATATAGATAGCATATATATATATATATATATATATATATATATATATATATATATATATATATATATATATATATGGTATATAAAAAGATCTATAAGAGTCAATAATTTATATCACAAAAAAATTACGATTTCAGAGAAAGGAAAAAAAGAGGACTTTTTTTTTTTTTTTTTTTTTTGGGCTAAGAAATTTGGGTCCAAGACCATCATCAGATACTGCCAACTTCCAAGTGTTAATGCAAAGGGTGGAAGAGGAGCGTTGTTTGTATGCAGCCCAGCAAGTATTTCCAAAGCAGGTTTATGTTTCATCATTTTAAAGTTGCTAAATGAAGATGCTAGAGTGTATGCTTGTAAGTATGTGTGATGAAGAAAGAGGGAGTGAGTGTTCCAAAAAAAACAAGCCAAGCAATCAAACCAGTATATGGTAGAGATTGTGAGTACCATCTATTGTTATGAATACCATGTGAATACTATCTTGTAAATACTATATGTGTACTTGTTGTGAGAATAGGATGAACAAAAGGGCAAATTAGCGTAGAGATATGTATCTCTCCAAACTAACATTACGTTGGGTAAGCCCGATTGAAATATTTTAATAGCTTCGGACATCACATCCCTCCTTCCATATATGGAGGGATGGATGTGACATCCGATACTTCAATAGCTTCGGATGTCACATTCCTCCCTCCATATATGTTCGTGAATGTATGAATATGTGGAACATAAAACAAAAGTAAGTGTGAGAGTGGCTACACATAGAAACAAAGCTACTTACACGCGTGTGTGTGAATGGGGAAATAAAATCTTAGTCCTTATTTAGAAGAAAATAAAATAAGACAAAGTAAATAAGAATCTCGTTTATAATATTTACCCTCAATATTTTATTTGTCTTATTCACGCTGTTTAAATTTATGTTCCCACATCCAAACGCACAATTATGTTTACATGTATATATCTAACTCATACACAGATAGAGACGCAATCATGTAAACGTTGGGGCCTCATTTTACGAAAGGGCTTAGGTTCCTATTCTATTGTTCGTAAAACGAGTCTTTCGTTAATTGAGATAGAATTACTATTCTATTAAGTTACATTAGTTCTATCAATGAGGAATACAATGCCTTATAAATTAATAAATTTTATATTCATAAAATATTTTTCATATTTTATAATTATTTAGTGTAAATAATTTTTGAAAATTAAATAATGTTCTAAACTTGTTGGAAAAAAAAACAATTCTGGAAGACCATGCTGTGTCCGTATTAATTAATAATTTATAATTACATATTAATTATTAGTTTATTATTATATTATAATAATAATAATAATAATAATAATATATATATATAATAATAATAATAATAATAAATAATTAAATATTATTATTATTATTATTATTATTATTATTATTATTATTATTATTATTATTATTATTATTATTATTATTATTATTATTATTATTATTATTATTATTATTATTATTATTATTATTATAATTTCATAGTATTTTGCGCTGAATCCAAAAATTATATTTTGCCACCATTGATATGTTAACAAAAAAAAAATGCCCAAAATTTTTTTTTACCATTTCATAAATGAAAAACGCTTTATCTTTTTATAACTTGATAAAGAAAACTTGCAGCAAACTTGTTGCAAGCTTGGCTATAATGAATTCAGACCATTCGAAAAAAAAACATTTCCAAGGATGATTAATTCAGTTCCTGGTGAGGGGAATATATATATATATATATATATATATATATATATATATATATATATATATATATATATATATATATATATATATATATATATATATATATGATATATGAGATATGATGATATATATGGAGTATATATATATATTTTGCACTTTTTTCTAATATTATATGTAATAAACAAAACATGGGACGAATGACAGAAAAAACCAAGATTTTTGAATTCAGCACAGCAAAATAAATAAGAAATAAGTTTCTGATCATAGAAGAGAGAAAAAAATGTTAATTGTATAAATAAATATATAATATAAAAAATTATAAAAGATGTTACCTTCCCAATGATATTATAAAAGTTATAGATTAAAAATAACTCCTTCGAAAAAACGTAGAAAAAGATTGATCTTCTTTAATGAATCATTTTTGTAATAACATTCACGAGAAATGATCCTCGAAATATTTTAATTAGGAATTATAAATTCAACTAATGTTTTTGCACATATATGGAAAAAAAAATATTGAAATAAAGACATGGAAACAAATCTGACTACACCTCTAAATCAAAATCTAAATTTAATTTAAAAACCAAACACAAATTTTTGGTTTTTATGTGTGATTAGCCATCTTACCCTAACCTAAAGCCAATCATCGTCTTACCACAATTTTGTAAATGTAAATATCACCTAATAAGGTACAATTGAGCAGTTTCCCGTCTCAATATCACAAATACAAAATCATAAAAATCTTATAAAAATAGCTATATTCACAATAGCCTAGTCATACCACCCCATGATGAGTATTTATAGTGAATCAGTTCGTACCTGAAAGCCAGAAGGACATAGAAGATAATAAAAGAGATAAACTTATTTACAAATATGAGTAGATGTTTATTAATATTGATTGATGGAAGTAAATAACTCCTGTAATTTCTTAAATTGGTTTATAATGGGCTAGCTGAGGAGATAAAATTAATTTTCTTGCACAGATGCGTCGCGCTTAAGAAGTTGACAGGACAATCTCAATATGCTGTTATAATTTTTTTTTTGAGTTGGTGTTCAGTTGTGGTCGCTATATTTTGAGTTAGAGAAGAGAAATGTCGTTTTAAATTTGATCTTTTAAGTTTGAAATTATTTCTCATATACCTTATTCGTAAATTCTTATGTAAAAGATTCTTTAAGATTCACAAAAACTAGATAACATTAAAATTATAATTTAAATATATTTCTAATTAATTTTGACTGGGACAGTTCTTAATGATTGTGCCCATAGACTTTTCTCTCAGATAGTGATATTTTTCCTCAATTAATTTGAAGAGTATTGACCTCTTATATAATTTCTTAGTTTTGGCTACTGGGGCCTTTTCTCAGTAATAATGGGTGAAATATATTATATTTGAAGGGGATATAATACAAATTTATTAAAAAAGAAAATATAGAAACATAAAAAAAATAATAAAAAAAATAAAAAATAAAAAAATTGGAGAGAAAGAAAAAATTATAATAAATATTTATAACAGAGGAATAAAAATAAAATGAAATCAAATAAGAAGACCCGACGAACAGAGAAAACAGAAAAAGCACGAAAAAAATAAACGATTAACTAAAAAAAAAAAAAAAATAAAAAAATATAAACATCTCAACAAGTCCGAGTGAACAAAAAAATTAAATATATTTATCAGGAGAATTATATATACCTATTATAGACTAGAGAGGAGACCCATGCTCCGCTTTTAATTATTTATTTCATATTTATTAATGTGTTTCTTTAGCATGTTGATATATAGGCCTTCCATAGCACTTAATCTTAAATTAATATATTTATTAATATAATTATACGATTATTATTAGGTTTGAGCGTGGAGGATCAGACCGATGCTAATTAGATACGGTTTTCGGGCCTATTTATAGTTTGTTGTTTATTGTTCTTTATTCTCTATTTTATTGATTGTGCGATTTGACACAGTGGATACAATGTATCAGGATGGGAGCACAATGCGTGTTCTACATAAGGTTTAATACTTTATTTGTAACTGGAGTCCTGAGTCTAAGAATGAAGAGGAATGCGGACATTCTTAAGTATTAGTTCTTTGAGTGAAAATCATATGGGTGTCAAATGTTAGGCCTAGGATTGTGAGAGAGGAGTATACAAGAGTGCAGTTATCAATATTATATAAATATAAAATTATTAATAGAGTGTTATTATGAAATCCGACACATGTCTCACTAGAATATGGACACTCCAGTTGACTGTGCCTTACTATGTATATGTATAATGCGTATAATCTTTTAAATTATATTACTAGAGTGATAACGAACATTTGGAGTACAAACGTACTAGATAGAGGAGACCAATGGCGGCTTTTTAAATTAATAAATGATCCACGCATTATAATTTAATCATAATTATATTTTGTTGAGAATAGACTGTATAAACAAATAAGTTCTCTTATAGTGTAGTAGTACGCATGTATTAAGGCTACTATATATTGAGAAATTAAATCATCAGGCGTAAGATTGGAGGTTTAAATTGTGTAGCTTTTATATTAGATATTCTCAAAATAACATTAGTACATAATTCTTGACAAACTAATGGTGGAGTGAAGAATTGTATGTTATTATTAGGAGAGCAAGTCATCAAAGTGTCAAGAAGGGAAAAAATGCGATTTCCGTGTCTTTGTCCAAGCAAAAAACTTTGCAAATCCATTTTCCTCGAAAAAACCCCTACAATGGAATTAGTGATTTCTGAGGACTGCTCTTCTATCTGGCCTCTTATGAAAATCAGTACTATAAGATATCTTATAGATAAGAAGCGATTTACCGGCCTCCTTGAAATAAATTATAGACGTACTAGATAATAGACGACTAAAACGAGGCTTTTGTATTTATTGGTGATTTTAAAAAGAATGATAAAGGCGTTAAGTTTTACTTATATTCACGTAGAGTATCAGTATATGAATTACAGTATCACATTAAATATAGGAAGTATAGTATCGTATATATAGGATTAATTTATCGGTTAATGGTATGTTTCGATATTTAGCTACGAGTTGCTTAGAGTTTAAGTATTAGGGCTAGATCTAGGATAATTATATTTATAATTAATAACTTTTATCAGGTGAATATTTTAGAGACGTATTTAATTTTGAGATTCACGATTCATCAATTGCTCTTAATCAGTAAGAGTTATTCAGTGTGAATAAGTGAGGTAGGGCACTCAATTAACAGGTAATTCCATTATAAGTAGCCTATCGCTTGATATTCTAAAAACATTAGGTAGCGTATGTCACTATATATGTAATAGCAAACACTCGTTTATATTATATCTATTTCGAGAGAGAAGTCACTTCGATAATACGAAAATTATTCTATACTTTAATATATACTATTAATATATATTATGTATAATATATACAAATTCCTGAACATCTATGAGTAGTATAATTAAACTCGTTTTTCGGTACTACCCCAATAATCCCCAAGATTATCTTCGTAAGAATATTGATTTATCAAAATGAAATAATATTGCCTCTGTCACAGTCGCACGCTACCACCACAGCTGTTCATTGAAAAAAAATCCACGAACAAAACTAAATCTCCAAGAAACGACACAGTTCATAAAAGAGGTCACAAATACTATTTCCCTCTATATATTCCTCCTTCCTCTACAGCCAACAATGTATTAAATCCAATAAAATATAAAAAAAAATCGACAGACAAAATTTGGGGGTTTATATTCACTTAAAAAATAATTTCATAAAAAACTAATGCCATCTCAATCTCTCGTCTATTGTGAGAAAATATATCAAATAGTACTCTAATAACATTGAACCGAAAATTGAAAAACTAATAATAATTATTTAATATTTTAAATTATTCCAACAATTATAGTACAGTAAAGTAGCATTAAATATTTATTTTTAAGAATAGTGTTTATGTTAGTTTACTCATTATTTACTTGGTAATCCAATCTAAATATGAAGAGAAGTATTAGACATCACTTTAGAATAGTAACATTTTTTTAGTTACAAACACTGTAGATTTTTTTTTCTTTTAATCCGTAAATTTTCTGAAAATAAACCAACGAAAAGTTTTCTTCCACTCCGAACTTGTCAAAAATAATTAATATCTTAAAAGGGTGTGTATATACCCTACTTAGCGGCATAAGGAGATGAAAACGTATATTTGTCGATTTAGTTCTGCGTGTTTTCCTTGTCATAAGTTGCTTTTTTAAACCTTTTCTTTAAAATGTGTAACCGTTAAATTTTTCAGGAATTTTTTTATTGTATTTTATGTTCTAACTATATTTTAATAGTCTATCGGAGATGGCAGATTTATCTCTATAGTTATAGTCCTCAACCAGCTTGCCCTTACAAATAGGTATAAACGAGTATGTGTGGGAGCGTATGTTATTAAATGTTTCAACTTTCTTCTAGTTTCCAATAACCTATTTTAGTCTAGTTTTAGCGAGAGGAGAAAAGTCTAAACAGCGCATCCCACTTTCACAACTGTCTCTTTGTTGCTGAGGAAATATTAATGAAATATGTACCTCGCGCCCTACCTTCGAAATGATCAGATCTTGACTTTCGACCACAAGCTCTCGAGCTAGTTTTCGATCTATGAAATTACGGAATTTCTATTTCGTAATTTATAAAAAACTTCCACAAACAAACACTTTAATACCATTTGTTTCGACATCGGTACTAAATCTCGAAAGGTACTCTAACTCTCCGAGTCACATTCCTATTATAATTGAAATATTGTGTAAAACTTCAACTGAAGAAATTAGAAATTTTTTATGTGTTGTTATATATGTAAAAATTTTTAAATCTCTTTAGAACACACTTCTTATTCATATTCTGACACTCACTGAGAGGCTATGAAGGACTTCATAAATTCTGGACGGTAGATAAAATAACTCTCGCACCCGCCGCAGCAAGAAAGCGTGCACACGAGAGATCACAAGGAGAGAAGCGCGAGTGAGAGTGAGCTGAGAGAGGTCCATTGAAAACGTCCATATAGGAGAAGCTACTTCTGTAATATGCGCGACACACGAGAATTAGAACTATTTTCACAGAGCGTTACATTAGTAGTAAGAACCGAACAAAAGAACACAACTCCAACGCACAAGTGTAATACACGTAAGAGAAAGGGAAGAGTAGACTCATCATCCTATTTTCTCCGAGCCTTTTTACACACTGTTAAGGTAAAGTAAATTTACGAATATTTCAAAGAGTAATCACCTACGTTTTACGAAAATGATCGACAAAATCTCTATATTTGCTCAGGGATTTTAATTCTATGAGAGTGACGCAGAGGCGACATCCGCTGTGTGGGTTCCACTGCATCATTTATTAGATTTCTATTTTCGTCACATTGTCAGAACTTATCGCAAGCATAAAATAACGCTGTACTTCGCGTGTTTACTCGAAATTAGTTTGAAGTCATCTTGATTCTCCGAAATTAACGCTAATCTAAAAATTTTATTGTAGATTATTTTATCAACTACGTTGGAGAGTAAATTATAATGAGCGAGTCATACTATGAGATAGAATCGTGCGTCTATACCTTGAGCTTAGTTTGATTCGCTTTATCACACTCTCTCACTTATGTAAATATAATGTATTAATGTAATTGAAAAGTAGAATTAATAAATCACGAATATTCTATGATTTTTATATAGAAGAGAAAATTATTTATAAAAAATATATTAAAATAGCAATATAATTATTATTATTTAATCATACTAACATTGTGATTAAATAATATTAATATATACAGTATTAGCACAGATCACGCATGTCTCATTATTTTCAATTTTCAGTTAGAGAGACGTTAGTAGTTTTTAAATTAGTATCGTTATAAGGGTGTTGTGTTAAAACGAAGTAGAAACTTTGGAGAGGAATGATGGTAAAAAGTGTAGTTAATTCGGCAGCTTATTTTTGAGAAAGAAATTTACCTAGTTGGATCTGATAATAGAATCACAGGGAAGAAAAAGAAACGAAATCCATCTTAGATTTACCAATTTGCAATAAAAGTGAAATATGTAGGAAATCGGATATGTAACAGAAAAAAGATGGACGAACTTGAAACTGAAGCACAGAGGATATATGAAACTTATCTTGAGGTCTGGATGAAATTTTATTATTATTATTTGTTAATCAATAAAATTATTTTTAAATTGTAATCAAATGCAGAGACATTATAATGGATGGTTCCCTTCATGAAGGAATTACCCTTGACGCTGAGAGTAGGAAATGCCTGTGAATGGTTTGCTTCAACTTTGTTACATTTTCTTTTGTCTTCTTTATTTTTTATATACCATCTCCTTTTTCTATGGTTTCTTTTCCGTCTTCTCCTTCTCATACTTACGTATCTTTGTGTGTAATTATTTTTCCTTTCCAGGCAGTTTCATACCCTCTTCTCTTTTCCTGATCCTGCTTGATGTTATGATAAGGTCTCTGTGAGGAACTGTGTCCGTCTCGGTCGAACTCCTTCTCCCTTTGGAGAGACCATAGGTAAAAATATGGTCCTTTGCGCTTTTGACCAAGCCGCCCATTGTAGGGGATCCGAATCTCAACTAACCACTGTGAAGGTTGTCCTGCAGTGAATTGTAAATTTCAAGTTCATCATAATGTGTTATGTGGTGCATGGAAGGGGCCTGAACTCACCCAAGGTCACACTCAGCCCACCCTTTAGGGTGGTATTTCAAGGAAGGGGAAGATCGTTGGAGTTTTGTGTGTGAAGTGGATGTAGCTTTTACTGATACGTTTCCAGTTGGTCATATTCTTATATTCATCATTAGTTTCATTGTCATTGTTTTTTCTTATCGTGGCGTAGAGTTTTGGTGATTCGTTTTATTGCTAAATCATAGAAGAAAAATTTGTTATTATAAGATACCTTTATAACCCCATCATCAAGCGGGTCGCGAGAGACGCGGGGCCTCTTCCCCAACCCCTGACCTCTGCCTTTTATCTTATCGTATTCCCTTATTTCTCTCGTCTTCTCGCGCAATGATATTATGCTTATATCGACATGTTCACTATAATTTGGAACGAAATTGTGCAGTGTGGTCAGATTTTCTTTCTATACCTCTCTAAAGCTCAAGGAGAATCTACCCCACTTTGCGCCTCACAAGGAAAACTCGTTTTATAAGAAACTCCTCCCCGACCTCACCACTAGAGGTCTCTCTTAGTATCGAGCTGACATGTTCCTGCGAGCATGCAATTACCGAGGACATGCAATGCTTGCTGCTCATGACCGGGCACGTAGCGATCTACCTAGCGCGAGGTCTGCGCTAAGAGCATACGACGCGTGCGGGCTGCTCCACACCCAAAATCTATAACTCGACAGCTACATATCTCACAGTTGCGATTCGTCTGGGGCATAGGGAATTAAATTATTTTGAGCACGTGTAATTTAGTTAATCATAGACTCATGCGAGAGCGCGTTCACAAGGTGCCATGAGGTCTCCAATCCTGCTGCTGACTATGTTGCATATCCTCAAATTCATTGAATTCGCCGAGTATATAAGAAAACCTCGCTAATTGCGTATATGTTAGATATTTTAGAACTTACTTCATCATTGCTCGGGAGAAATTGAGGCTATCCTCTCTTCAGAGCAGCTTTCAGAGCAAAATGCGAGACAGTGAAGATGAGTGATTGTCATTGGAAATGAAGCTGTTATATGAAAGTCTATGCTATGAAGGTATATTTCCGCATTATGATCTCAATACCTGAGAACATTGAATGGTACGTGCAACTTAAATCCGGATGCTGGTTACTATCATATAACTGTTATTCCCCCCCCCCCTCACATGGGAGATCCCTACCGAGTCGAACCCTTGCTCCCGCCAAACCTTTTTCAGGTTAGTAACAACGAGTTTGCATCCTAGAACCAATCAGTGGGATATCAAATTATTTCTTATAGACTGAGCACAGCTGTTTCACTCTTTATTCTTCAAACATATTCTATGTATGTATTGTGTCTCGCAGATTGGCGACTGAGTTTTCGGAAAACCTCTCATTATATATTTATCTGTCTTGGTGAGCCCATCACACATTCTATCGCTTTACTCAAGAAATAATTGACACGTCTCTTAACATGTACATTATCTTTTGGCGAGATATATCCCACCCTTCTGTTTCCCGAAAGAGACTGTAGCAATGAGCATCCCATCCTGTCGCTTATCTTCTCCATACTTGTCCACCTTTATCTTGTGAGTCTCCTTTTATCCTATATTAGTAAATGCGCTGACTGACGAGTGAGCTAGTAAAAAACTTCTCGACTATATTACGGGGAGGGTTCGATATACAAGAAAGAGTGTCTCAAGGAAGTACCGAACTCGCCCTCATCCCTACCAGCGTATGCACAAGGTGGTTTAATGTGCAACATTCGCCGCATGACAGCCAACCTCAAAATTGTTTTAATCAGAGACTGTCACACCATAAGCCAGAGTTACGATGTGGACATCTGACGAGCAATTCAAAGCATACGTAAGTCTAGTTATGTGACGTAGCAGCACGCTCATGACTGTCGCTGACACAATTAGCTCCCTTCAGCTTCTGAGATCAATCGTATTAGAATTATTGCGAGATCGATATAGAAGATGAGAGGAGACAAGAAGTAGGACAAGGCTGGCGACAGGCGGTATAGGGATCGAAAGAAACTTGCGTCTTAAATGTATAATAAATTAATTTACGAGACTCCACCATCAACCGCAGGCTAAGTGAGTCGAACGATTTCCTTCCTTGCTCAGACATTTTCTATTTTGTGTTTGTAATTTATTGAAAGGATATAAATTGAAAAATCTAAATTAGCCTAAATTCAACTCGCGTAGTATTGGATCTTAGACTCTTCCCATCACCATTTTACTTATATTCAGATGGCCTAACTACAACTTTTTCGCTCTCTCATATTATGAGCGAAGATGTAGAGCTCTATACAAAAAAACAATTGTGCTCTACGGATTTTCTATTTAAATTATCAATTCTTTTTCACTCAAGCCTGTCTTTTGGCTTGAAGTTTATTGTTGCGGTTGATGAAATACGAGGTGAGGTCATATATTGAGTTATTGTTTTTCATCATTTTCGTCTGAGTCGAGCGAATAAGCTTTACCTATACTGTCTGAAACAGAGAGCGTTCAGCGAAAACTATCTAAGGTGTAGCGAGTCATTAGACCTAGCTATAGCATTAACTCGTTAAGAGCAAGGTTCCTACCGTAGTATTGGTTGAGTATAACTTAGCTAGTATTTACTTGGTAACACATGATCTAAAGCTCTATGAAAGGCGTCACCTCTCACACCAATACACTCTCTCGATTGGCATATTTCAACTTCTAGGAGAATTGCGTCACAATTCCACCCAAACACCAAGTTTCATTAATACAGAGACTCTACTTCCAAATATGGTTCACCCACTCTTTTCTTTGTATTAAAATTAACGCCCTATCATCCAGAAAGCGCGCCTTATATTTATACTGAGAAGATGAACTTTACCGGACTTTCAGGTGGTAGCTATGTTCAAGTGATGAAGGTAATTCTTGTGTATTAGGAAGATTCTAGCGAAAACCTGGTCAAAACCAAGATATGCAAACTGAGTAAAGACAAAGTTTTTAGGGAGAATGTATGTGAGGATTATTACAGACCGGGATCCGTGAACAACTCGGCACCGCCGGAAGGCGAGCTTCTTTGAATGTAGTCTCGATTAAAAACTGAAGAAATTTAAGAGACAGAACTCTGAATTTTACGTTTCCTCTCTCGCGACACAAGGAGCCGTTAACACTTACACGGAGCACTAGAGTTATTTTCAAACGGAGATGTTGTCTTTAAGAATGCCCGTATGAGAACCTAGGTGTATGGTGGTAGTTCCGGCACAGAGTAAATTAATAATATCTCACACGCCGAGACCGACTCCGGAGATCGAGACGAATTATTAGTTTGCTCCTATTTGACGAGAGCTACCGACTACCAATACTTTGTAGACAGTTTATCAACATAATAAAGCTGCACGTCACACAGGTGCTATTTACGAGTTTTAAATATTATCGATTAGTGAAGATGAGCTTATTATTGCACTGAAGAAATATAATATATATTACGAGTTTTTCGAAATATATATTCTTTCTACGAGAGTTTTGAAGGCTAGTTATCGATGATTTTCTCTAGGTCGTTTTAGTATAGATGCCATGTAATGTACTCAGTATAATCAGAATCTAGTCTAAGATAAAAACTAACAAATAAAAGTATATATTATATTATGATCGAGAAGGAAATTATATAAAATTAATAAAAAGTGAAATATAGGAATAATTATCTTTTTATTAATAAAAACATTACGATGAATAAATTTTAATATCATATACGTTATATACCATTAGCTAACTCTTTTTATATTTAATTATATATAATACTAACTATATCAGTTAGAATTAGTTACAGCATGTGTCAAGATTTAATATATATTACTAATATATCTAAATAATAAATATTGGTAAATAAATGAAAAGCAAGAAAGTCTGATCCACATATAAAAAAGGATTAAAAATATTTATATTTAATAATAATGTTATCACTAATATATGATAAAATAATTAATCTATTACAACTTCCTTCAAAAAATATAAACGGTATATATGGCTTGATATTATCACGGAGAAAAATCTAGCACTGACGTAAGTTTAGAAGGCGAAATAAACTCTACTACAAAATATAGAATCAAAAGAATAGAAAAGTAGAAAAATAATAATAATAACTTTAATTTTATTTACAGTAAAGTATCCTATTAGGAGTATACTATAAAAATTAGAATTAGAGGGAGTATGATTATCAACATACTCGAAGTGTTGAAAGTTTTTTTATACAAAATAATTACGCGCCACACGATATCCTTCTTCATAATTAAGTTAAGTGGTAGCGTATTCTACTTATTATAACTCTTTTAGACGTTATACAATTATTTTTTCTTGTCATAAACAATTAAATACACTCACCGAGTGCAACATATTTACCGAGAAACATTCTACGCATATATTCACTATAAAGTATCACATACATTATTGTTTATTGTCTACCTCAGAGAAAATAATAATAAAAGTATAACTACGCGCATTTACCTCTCTTTTGTAGAATACTGGATAACAACTCTACACTTATGAACTATTCCTATACTTCTAATCTCTCCAGATGTAGTATGCGCAGCGGAGCATACAAAATTGGAGCGATCACATTTACGAGTAGAAAAATGTCTGCGATGCCGATGTCGTTGAAGGAGACGAAATCTAAAGCGTGGACGGTGGTAATTCGCGTGTCCGAGACTTGCCCTAGTTACCATTAATGTCTATGACATCATAGCCGAGGGAGTTATTTGTCAATATTATCAGCACAGTCCAAGTGTTGTGCCTCAGAGAGACGCTAGATCCGCCTAACCACACGGAGTCTATTATTTTGATCATTTGCGCGCGAAAGGTTTTGCACTAGAAAGTACGTAAAAGTGGTTGAGTATGTCAAATGTCAGTATGCGGACAGCGAGAAGGA
Source organism: Trachelipus rathkii (assembly GCA_015478945.1). Classification (NCBI taxonomy): domain Eukaryota; kingdom Metazoa; phylum Arthropoda; class Malacostraca; order Isopoda; family Trachelipodidae; genus Trachelipus; species Trachelipus rathkii. Next base: position 49,458 of record JABUQX010128216.1, read on the forward strand.
AATAGATTATGCACAGGAGCGAATATCAGAACGATGGATGTTGAGGGGAGTGTGGAAAGAGCACTTCTAAAATCTGCACATATTAACAGTAAGGAGATTGAGAATGAGGTGATAAGTGAAATAGTGGAGGGGGTTTATGCATCCGAGGCGTAGTCACACAGAAGCGAATTGAGAGCTTAATACTTTGTGTAGCGAGATTAAATAATGTAAGTGAGAAAGGTATTGCAGGCACAGAGAAAGGCTTCTTGCATAAGCAATAGTCAACAATCTAGAGCAGGAGATCAATTAAGTATATGAATATGTACCTGAGTGGAAGCAAAAAGATTCCAGAGAGGGAAGCATATTGACGAGGAGTGGTGTATATATGATGGAAGTTTCTAGAGCCAAGAATATAGTGATATATCGAAGCTGATTAATTTTTATTTTGAGAGATATATTTTATTCCTTCTCTAAATGGCTTTGTGTAGTGTATATCGGTATATTTCGCAAATTATAGCACCCTTCGACCTTTATATAAATGTCGGATAAGGGGCACACCGTATAATCAGTAGAGGGAAAGCTCTGCTATTATGAAAATTAATATCGGGTTGGGGAAAAAGTTTTATTTGAGTGGTCGTGTAATAGTGGAATAAGGTATACCATAATGTAGGGTTATTGTTGGTCGCACAACCGAAGTGCGTCGATGTGCGACTACGTAAATGTGACATGATTAGTTTTAAGAACAGTCCTAAGAAGTGGTAGAAGGATGTGTGGATCAAAATCTCTGTTACATTGGAGAGGACACTATACCTCGATTGTAGAACGAGATAGAGAGGAAGTATCAGAAGATCATATATGTATTAATAGAGTTTTATGAGATTGTGTCTATGACAGCCTATGAGTACCGCAGTTTAAACGTAGGAATCGCGAAAGCGACCTGAACGGCTTTCAATACCATTATTCTTACGCTCGAACTATATCCCTGCATGGCAGGATAGCTCGGATATTTAAATGAGTGGTTTGCGAGTGAGTTAGGGTGCATCTGTCTCCTGAATGGAAAATCAAAAGTATGTATGACCGATCAGTGAAGCGTTAGGTGTAGGAAAATAAATGGTTGGTTCAAATAGGGAGTTCGAGATATTGTGTCTTATATGTAGCGAGAATGATTAATAGCTCCGGAGAGAATGATAATAGTTACCAGGATCTTGTTGTAATAATAGATCATCCCTTGGTTTTTTGTGAATAATTTCCATTTTGGATTTATAATTTTGATTTTTTAACACTATGGACTGCGTCGAGTGACTTTTAATGTAATTAAGAAATATGCAAGGTCGCGTTATCGGAACAGGACATATGGAGTGCGAATTATAGACACTTACTGAGCTATGGTATACTGAATGGAGATTAGAGCACGCTGAGCGACGCTGGTATTGCACCCTTCTATACCTAGATGTCCACTTACGACTCAGGCCGCGAGCGTATATGGACCTTTTCGGATTCTTTACAGTACTTGGTAGAGACCTTCCAGACTATAATGCACTTCTTAGAACGAGAGCGTACTTTGAGAGCAGCGTGTAGATGGAAAGCCGCGTGTCTGATGCGTAAGTTATAAAACATTAGATCAGTATAGAGAGGTATACACGTTAATATGGTCTGTAGAGCGCGGTACACGGAAGTCTCTCTTAGTGTAGCAATGTATATGTGTTATGACTGTGAGCTAGCCGACTTTTGTGAGAACACTCTATATGTTTGTACGACCGCATGTTTTCAAATTAAACTTATATCATCTTTAGGGCACTGACTGTGTATAGGATGATATTGAAAACGGCGAATCGGAATGATGGCAAGAGTATGCTATAACAGTAAAAGAGTCTCTTGTTGAGAATGGCAGGTTAAAGGGCGTATGCGTCTGAGTAGCCATATCGAGAAATCTGTTATGGATGCTATAGAGACTGGTAATATGGGAACTAGCTCGTAGACGTGTGCAGCTAAGGGTCTCATACATGTAGGGTTCAAACGCTGTTGTTATCCCGTGACATTGTATAATATCATTCCCGTAGTGACGGACACACACAGTCGCACGTATTGGAATATACCGAAGTATGAGGGATTTAATAAAGGATAAGCATGGTATTAGCTTAAGATATGGTCACACCCTAATATTTAGGGGCTCGAGGCTAGCGATGCAGCAGGTGATAAGGGTTGATAAAATGAGGAAATGAACTTATTCGATGTATGATAGCTCGAGTTCCGCTGTGGTGTGTATATGCGGAAGAAAGTTACAACTATAGAGAAATACGGATGAGGTCGCCCTTTACGGAGGAATCGAGCAAAAAGCGAGCAATGATCGCATTTCGTAGTATACCGATGGTTTGGATATATGTTTGGGTATAGTAAGATCGTTAAAATAGATACGTCGTCAATTGGATTCACACGGCGCGATTATAAGTATAACCGCGTTGCGATGAGAGTGTGTTGGTAGAACCGACCGGCTTTGGGAAGGCACCCTCGCGAATCGAGGTGAGTAGCATATATTGAGTATCGGAGTGCAGAGAAAGGAAATTGTCACTGATCTCTAAAAGCAGAACGAAGAGAAACAGGAGAGGTAGTATGTGAAGATAAGTAGGACAGAGAGAGCGATGAAGTAAGAGCGCTGCATAATCTCACGAACGTTTGATATGGCTGAGGGTTTTATTGCGAAGTGATGGGGGCGCGCTATGCAGTAGTGAGATGCCCACGCTATGCATGACCAGAGCGGATTGAATACGCACTATTACTTGAACACGCACTTTACCAATAAGTATTGAGGTACTCGTCGCGGCCCATGAAGCCTCTAGGCGTGAGGAATGCTGCGCGCGCGTTGTCTTCAGGCCGGACGCGAGTGTCGCTACTATTCTCACACGTATAAGTGCTGACACTCATATTGAGAATGAGGGTGGCCGATCATATGGTCTTGCGGCGCACTAGGTATACGCGACTTTTGATCTAGATCTTATCTTCGCTTACTGAATTTCGTCGCGTATCAGCGCCGTTATGATTTGATGAATCATAAAATAGTACACACTCATCGCTTCAAACTTCACCACCGCATTGATTAAAGTCGAACACTCGTATCTTAGATACGGGAAACTGAGTTACATTCTCAAATAGTCGATCCCCGCCTCTCCTCTTCAAAATTGGTGACCACACTGTATCTCACCCTAGGATCGTTTAGTCAAGATATTGTGTTCTTATCCAGAAGAGCTCTTTATAGATCGAAATGGTTCTTATAGAGGTGCCATTATAAGAGGACTATCGTAAGCGGATGCACATAATTATGGTTTGTCTTTATTAGCTCTGTCTAAGAGTCTTTATCATAATCCTTGAATAACCTCCTTCCAGTAACAAAGACAGCAAAAGGAGAGCTATAAGATTAATAACTACTCATGTATTTGTTCGTGAAGCGCCTCTTAGAGTATACTTGATAGTTCGACAGTGTCGAGAGGATATCAAAAGTTCCTCACCACGATTCAAAGGTTCTAATTGTGTATAAGTGTCAATCCACTCGAAGATAACTAACTGAAAGGTGTATAAGTCGGCAAAGATATCATAAATTTGTTAGTTTGTCTCTGAGCGGGTCGAAGAGTCTATCTCTCACATGTTTGTAACTGAAGAGAATACAGACAAGGATCTACATTTTAAGAAGTGTAATGACATTAGATAGCTGTATATCGTGTTCTAAGAAGTGCTCTTGTAGTACGATATGTGCCTTTTAACACAACCATGTCTCAATTAATAATAAGTTCGATATCTATGGCTATTGAAGTAATGAAAACACCTAGTTTTCACTGAGTCGCACAAGTGTTCTAAGTCTTCGTGTCAATTGAGTCGAGTCCGAGAGATAGGCCTACAATATGAATGAGTCGAAAAAAAGAGGTCTACGAGGAAAGTTATGAACCACACAATAATTAAATCACTACACAGTGATATATAATTATATATGTGACCATCGCAATATAAAATTTATGTTCAAGTCAAATAAGTAATTAATTTTCGGAGAAATGTTGCACAAAAGTTAGACCCTCTCTGTCACTGAGGTTTCAAAACATCTCAGATTTCTCTCAACAGACGAGCCGTCTCTACTTATATCCTCTGAGAGCCATTTCGTTCATTATTCTTTATTTCTTGCGAGTCTTTGTACGAATTGATGTGAGTCTCTGAGGTTAGCGAAATAGGTTTGTAATCCTTCTTGTAAAGCCGTTCTATGCATACGTATATTCTCGTCGGAAATAACCTCGTTAAGTGCCGACAAATTATTGTAACAGCGATTGAGCATAGGCAGTTGTTACCGGAGGGAATCCAATAAAAACTGTGAGTCAACGTGTATGTCGCGCGCGTGAGGAGCACGATCATCCTTCTTACGGTATAAGGTGGCCCTTTTCCCACTAGCTTTCTATCTGCGTCTCAGAATCCCACGATTGATATTGAAACATGGTCTTTTCTCCTGACTGCCTACTACGGGAGAACTTGCCCGAGAGAGTATATAATAAGTTTCGATAGGTCTAAATTTTCTCTCGATACTATCTCTCACATAAGAAAAAAATATTATGATGAAATATGAGTAAACATTGCACAAAAACATATATTTTTTTAAGACCGTTAAAACTCTCTATACTTCATATTTTTATCGGAGATTTTTTGGGAACATTAGGAGCCATCACACTCAATCTCTGAGGGAAATTTTAGCTGGTAACATGGGCTATTATATAATTAGGTAAATGTTATTTTATAAATAGGGCTTAGAGTGGGAAGGATTGGAAAAAGAAGAATGAATGAAAAAGTTTAAACTTTATTATATTATGTAAATTAAATTTAATTTAGTCCTTTGTCGATGACATCCATCTAATTTAATAGATGTTCGTAAACAGCTCTGACACAAACAGTTCGGAGACAGAGTGGTCGAGTGTTGGAGAGTGTCTCGTGAGTCCATAATTTTGCCAGAATCCGCTAACCTCCTCAAAACTGCCGAGTACGCGAGACATCCCCAATTCTCTTGCCCACATCAGACTATCTGCTCTCTAAGTGCGACTATTCGGCGCACTCATATGGCCCTTACGGAGACCCATTTACTCTTTTTCTATTAGTGAAACACACGACAGGCTGTCTATTGCTCCTTCTGGCGCCACGTTGATTCTCTTTTTACGAACCAATATCTATCTGTGTGTAGATTATAACTAATTAATTGCATTAGAACAAATGACGGGTGGAGATTGGAAAGGAGTAAGGTGGTGTCTTTCGTCATCACATCCTTGTATGTGAGTATTATAATCAACATGTAAGTAAGATATGGATCCCTCTATTTAATCACAAAACATCTTGGTTAGAAGGTATCTGCGAAATTTACCTTCACACACAAGATTAATTATCATATTATGCTCTTATCGAGCTGAGACTATAAAACTAACATTATGTACCTCCGCGTTAATACATGCAAAATAATTCTTTGTAAAGAGGAGGAGCACGATAGATTTGTATTGTGGATCAATAACGCACATATGAGCTGTTCTCCTCAACTATTGATAGTGAACTACCTCCCTGTCAATATTTCTTCTCGTGTAACTAATTCATATGGATAAAGAGATAACTATACTATTCAACCATCACGCTATTTACACCTTCTCTATGTCTTATATTTCCTTCTTCTCTTTCAGGCTTCTAATCTCAGATTATAACATGTATTAAAGATAAGTTTTTTTTTTGCTTTCCACACAAAATGTGTTCTTTGTCGCCGTAGATTTTCTTTCTTGTGAGCCTCGAAAAAGGTTTATTGAATTACGCACTATCCAAGTAGAACGTCGACTGGGACGTTATTTATCGATCACGCTCATAATCTATCTTGGAGCCGCACGAGCGACAACCTTCACTCACTCTCTTCCTTTCTAGTTGAGAACACCTTTCGCTCTTTCTTAGCTTATATTTTCAGTCTTTGAGGATATCCCAATTTTTATATTGTAAGAGTATGTTCTATCACTCGCGCGATGTATCGTTTGGAGAAAAATGATGAAAGAAACGACTGCGTATTTTTTTCATCTCTCTTTGAGCACAGAGTACTCAGTTTGGATTATACGTATAAGAGATATTTAGATTTATAGCCTATTGTCGTTGTTGGTAACAGGAAGGATTTGAAATCGACAGAGTACTAGTATGTACAAATTATACACCATTCCAAGAGCGAGAGGTAATGAATACCAAATTGAGCTCTCCGGACACTGTGTCTTCTATATATCCTATAAGAAGTAATGGACGAATGATTAGCATTCCTTGAGTCCTAGTACATATATTATTAACTGTGCGCGGGAGCTGAAAATACTATATCCCTTCTTGATTTCGTATGTTTTTGTCTTTAGAGCTGAGTTCTGAATTTCTGAGTGCATTTTCAAATTGAGAGCATCTTCAAACTATACGAAGCACTCCTGAGTAGAAAGATTCAGGATTCTGCAACTGCCCTGGTGCTCCAATCCAGCGATAGAGGAGAAATTTTACGAGTAACGTCAGACTCTGGAAAAACGATCAAGTCCATAGCCTCTACTGACCGCGGACACACCAAAAAGATCGCCTCGAAGTCCGTATATGAGCGCGCTCCGAGAGTACAGTACGCATTCCTCTTATTTTTGAGGAACACTCTCATTTCTCGGTCTACGCCCCCAGCGACACGATAAGTGGTATATACCACGAACGCGAACTAGAAGGCATATTCGCGGGTCTGACATGGCATCACACCAACCGTCTTTCTCTAAAACCAATCATCTCGCGTCAGAGGCAAATTACTCACGCCCGCACAGTTAAAAATGTCTCAGAGTTTTGCTCTGTCTCTCCGAGTATCTCACTATTTCGGAATAGAATGCTTCCTGTCACGCCCTTCCGGCCGGTCTGGGCTCCGGCACTTAATAGGGCTCCATGCGGGAATCTCGCACAGAGTCTGAGAACTAGGCGTATTGCCCTCGAATGCTCACACCACCCTCTTACAATCCCATCCATCCTGCGCGAGCAGCGTAGATCATCTCACGCTATAGGTTAGTAGCACAGGTACTGTGAGTGGAGACCACGAGGCACCCTTCTCCGAGACACACGTCCGAGTCTCTGCGCACGTATTTCTTAAGACCCCATTCAAGTTCTCAGCAGCACGCGCGATCCTCCTGTATGAAGATATAACCTAGCACACGCAGAGAAGCGCAAAGTCTTATTAGCCGCGCTGTCAGCGCCTGCGACCTTCGCTCTCATTGAAGGGTCACGAAAAGCGCCTTGAGTCGAAAGAATGTTGGTGAAGGCAGGAGTTTTTGATGTCAGCGCGCATGTGCGTCTGAGAGCGGAGGGAGCAGTATGACCAATATAAGCCTCCTAATAGTTTCTCTCCTACAATAATTACGAGGTTCCCGATAGAACGCAATATGAATCATAATGCGCCACTTCTTGTGTATTGCGAGACAGACAAAGGAGGGGCGAGCCTAAGATAGAAAATAGCGAGTGTGCGAAACAGAGCTCCCACTTAGCCGCTTCTTACACTGCGGACACCTCACAGGCCCGTGTGAATATTGAGCTAGGGGGATTACAAAATAACTAATCTCGGGAAGCTCCTACCATACTGTCGATTCAACTTAAATCTGAATAACTAAACCATGCAGCTTCTCCCTAGTCGTAGCGCCGGCCCAGCCGCCAGCACCTATGTCATTTGTATACACTCCACTTGAGCACACTTATCCATCTTCGAGAGAAGTTGGGGCAGAGAGCTCTTGATCAGCGTCGCGCCTGCTGCTTCTATAAGTCTCAATCAGCTGCGGAGACACTACATTAATCGTTAATATTTAGTGCATCACTCGATACGGAGCGAGGCACACCTTGATTCCACAGATCAGCAGGCTAACAGCTTCAGGTTCTGTCTACTCTGCTCATGCGAAACCGACCGGTACCTCAGAACACAGCCTCTTGTCCTGCAGAAGGTATACATACATACGCTAGAGCGAATATCACAGATCACCGCTGCGTCACTCGCGCATTCTGCCTGCCTTTTGAACAAGGTACAGGAATTAAGTTCTCGGGAAAAGGAGGAAAATCACCACCATGGTGAGGTCGTGTTTATGTCTGAGTCAGAAATCCTAAAGACAGTGAGAATACTCTAGGACGAGAACCAAAACAAGCGGCTAAACACGGAAAAACTTCAGACGAGAGGGCAAGAACGAGTAAAGAAGTGCGCTCGCGCGTATATACACTTCCCACACTCCTGCTGTAATGTACGCACAAAGCAAGCGCCTTATTCAACTAATCCGATATGTAGATCACGGTACTTATCTATCACTAATCTCAATCTTCTGAGTACCGTTTTCAATACAGTCGCGCTCATCGCCTCTCGCGCGCTCTTGTGCCCTGAGAAAAGACTCATCTGGAGAATGTTGGCCCTGACGAGAATTGATGTACGCTTTTCTATCTAACGCAAAAATTCTAACAGAAACAGTCCACGACAGAAGCGCTCTGCTCAATCCTTACGGAACGCGATGTGCGCATCAACATCTCCTACATACCACTTCTCACAGCGTCAGAACGATATGTAAGTTGGTGAAAACTTACAGTCTAGCAGATAGCGATCAATATTTAACCTCTGATTATGGAAGATCGCGCCTTCACGTTTGTCGCGATCACACTTCCGCATCAAGCTACCACACATAAGCGAACTCTATCCTTTATTAAACTGTAACACTCTATTATAATATAAGGCTATTGAAAAATAAGCACATTCCTGTGTAATTATACAACTTTCTCGCCAAAAACATAAAATCTCTTCTAATCTTCGCACTCAAAATTCTACTATATTCATGTTCTATTTAATTCTGCTATCACCTGGTAACCGCACGTCACATGCTGAAGCCATCACAATTACGATGAGTCCTATTTGGAGTAGAGATAGTTCAATATACACCACGTACTGATTTAATTGCGAGCGCGCGCGAGCACCTCCACACGGAGTAATACCACACTCTTATTCAAGGTTCTATAAATTCATAGTGGTTAGTTGCTGTTCTGGCTCGCGAATTCATGTCTCCATTTATGCACTCGCTTCTTAATTCTTCACTATTCCCTAGTATTTGTTTTTTTATTTTTCCAATTATTAGGACAATCTCCAGCTCAGTGTGTTTTTTTCTTGACTAGATTAGACAACACAATTCCATTGTCTCCTATATCCAATTCCCCTGATTTTGCGCGTTCCATCTCTCTATCACTATTTGCAGAGCTTCCCTTTCTCACTTTACTAGGTCTTTCGCATATGCTAGCACCATGATGGTTAATAATTCTAGTATTCTCGTTCGAGCCCACCATGCACTCCCCGGTTATAAGTATAGCCAAACTGTTCACTCGCTTTATGATATGCGGTGTTGCAATCAGTTTAAAAATGGAGTATGCGCTCTAAGCGTACACTCCTGTGCCTGAAGCCGGATGATAAATGCGCGCGTCCGCGAATCAATGTCTCTAATTTTCACTATGACAGCGCTGATAAGCACCCATACTTAAGACAAATAAATTTGCTATATTTTCCATTTATATTTGCACACCACATTATCAAATATAAGCAATCACTATTGCTAAATATTGTATGATACCTTTTCTAAGCAAATCTCTACTCTATTATCTCATTAGTCTTTTCCACTCAAGAGCCCGATATTTTACTTACACATTCTTGTAGCAACACACACTATATATTGATATATCCATGTAAGGAATATGATTTCCTCAACTTTCTTATCACTTTTATTATTTCATTATTCATATTTCTGATAATAAAAAATAAATTTAACAATATTATCTCCGTTATTATTAGTCTTCTATATTCTTCATACTGACTCTGTTCTCATACGTGTCTATAGTATATTTAATCTTGTTCACAATTCTTAGATTAATAATTTTACTCTACCACTATTGAGTAAGATCAATCTCTTTTTATATCTTTCACAGCTTCCATAAGCCTCTTACTCTCCCTCTCTGATTAACATCGAGACTATTTAACTTAATGTCCTATGGGAACTTCATTATCCATTTTCCATCTTCGCGTTCTATTATCATCCCACCACCAGGTATCCGAATTCATCTTATTACCGATCACATGCACTTTCACTATTTATCAGTCTTATCTTCTCTCATTATTATTACATTATTTTATAAATATGCTCTATATCTCCGTAATGGTGTGTTCAGTTTCTCCATAATGTCCTCTTTTTTTTTTTCTCTTCATTTTATTTTTACACACGCATGAGTAAATACTTGTTTTTGAGGTTCCCTTGTCCCATGTTACATAACAAGTATTATTTATAGAAATTGGACATAACTTGATCACTCTTGCCTACCAATTAAAATTAATATTATTAAAGATAAATGTCCGCAAGAGCTCCCGAGAGCTGAGTTCTTTGTCTCACAATAAAAAAAGAATGACGAGCACGCTTTTATATACAGGGAAGTTTGTTTTTCTCTGCGCACATTGCGAGAGGAAGCAAGTACAAAGCACCCTACTCAAAATAGCTAGAAACAGAGATTCATACAGGACTAATGACAAGGAGATAATCGTCGAAAGCACACACACCAACGGAGAAAGAAAGGCTTGTCACACACATAACTCTCGGTATATGCTATCTTTATGGAGTGTACTCACATCACAAACAAGTTTCATACACACAGGGATCTTACTTTCAAATAGGTACCCCTCTCCTTTCTTTGTATTAAAATAAACCCCTATAATGGAAGAATAATAATAACTAAAAGGTAATAATCTGAATTGTGGTACTTAAATATGGTAAATATTAATTAAGAATTATGAACAAAGTTTTATGTTTTTTAAATATAATTATTTAATAATCAAAGAAGAGCTAATTGAGTAAATCAGTACTTACGAGAACCCGCGTTGTCGGCACTTTTCGAGAGACATTTAAAGTGTTCTCTGAGGTCTCTCTTCCGATCATTTACATTTTTCGAATGTAGAGCCTTCTGGATATGCGTATAAACATAAAAATAAGATAAGCTAGGAGAAGAAGGTAAGGCTTTTTTAAATATAAGAGAGGCTCACTGCCTATCTGTTTTTAATACTTTTACAAAACTGAGAGTGTGGTGTCGGGTTATCTTTACTAACACAGAGTAAAGACTTTTAGAAAAAAATATACTGATGATACAAATTGACATCAAGTGTGTTTTGTCTCTATCCCCTTACTTACGCTCGATTCAAGGGGCACAGAAAAATAACGTTAATTTTTCGATCTTTTCTCTCTTCAAAACGCACAGGGTGTGGCAGCTAAGAAACATAGAGAGAAATTTCAGTTCCCACAAGAAGGGTCAAGAATGTGTCTACGAGTAGAGATAAGAAACTTATAAGTAAATAATAATTACGAGAAAAGGAAAGGTTATTTAGCGCGAAAGACTATCGGACTAGCGTCTTGAGATGCGTTACTGAGTAAGTTTACCAAGCAACACACGTGTTTGAATAAGAAATATAAATTCACGAAGCTCACATAAGAAGGTTCTCGTATTACAAACTGCGGTTATTTGTCTTCCTCTCAAAACTTGAGGTGAAGCACCAAAGTACTCAAGAAATTTGCGCACTAAACTTTTTATATAATACTCGAGTGAAGACAGGATACTTTACGGAAATTTATCCTAAATCATGAAAGACCTTGTCGGATAAAAGAGGTTCTAAGGCTATTATAATATCGTTTCATTTAACACCGCTGCATCCTCAGGGTTACTCTCTCTCCAAAGGGGTGATATGGTTAGAAGAAACGCCACTAATCTTGAAAAATTCGAAGCACTGAGTCTTAATTAGTGAGAAGAGAAGCACATAGTACAGCGGTGAGAAAATATCCACTTTCTTTATAACGTGGTATATCGAGACATATATTACATTCGCGCTCAGAGAAGATCACTTGACACACTATAAACTTCGACGTTCATTCTGCCAAGGAAATTTATTCGATTATTTCCATTTATATGGACACCGTACGTTACAGATGAGTAAAGCCTGTCTAATTTTCAAGGAATAGCTGCGAAGCATTTTTCAAGAAATATAAATTTTGGTTTGATACTACGCAAAAATAATTTTTTTCTAATCACTAATAATATATTAAATTTAATCCAAATAATAATATTGATGAGTTATATACTAAATATATATATAAGATGGCGCCTTTGAATAATGTTCTTTTAATAAATAATATATAATCTTAATTATTATATTAATTTAATATATATTATAATATATATATAATATATATGAATTTATCAAAATGATAATAATTAATATCTTATATTAATATATTATAATTACTTAAGTATTTTAATACTCACATTGCGCATCAAATTGGTCTACTAACCGATGTGTGAAAGATTAGAAGTAAGTTGAATCTACACTACATAGTCAGTACAGAGACCTAAGTTTATAATGTCGTAAATATGATATACATAGCGGTGTGAAGCAAGAGCTATAAAAGCAATTCTATTATTTATTAATAATATTCATAAATTTCTATCGAAGAATCTGTAGTGATAATGTCAATCGTAAAATCGAAAACGATGAATTAATTATATAACCACGTAATGATCATATGAGATATTTTATGGTACATAAATAGTATTATATAGAAAATTTCGATTTACGATAAGTATATGATACTTCTACGATAAGAATAATATAACTAGATGGTATTTATGCTCACATTACAGCTGCAGCTTTTATTATGGTTCCGGACTTTTATTATAGCTTCGGGTTTTGTTATGGCTCCAGCCCTTTATTATAGCTTCGGATATTATTGTGGCTAAGAGCAATGATGAATCGATCAAAATAACGCTCAATGAACCGAGTTATAATAATCCGATCGCCACTAACAGCAACCGCAATATCGAAAACCATACCGAAAATTATCCTAACGACCGTCCTATTATTGCTGATCTACGCTCCGAAGAAACTACGCCTCTCTTTAAACCCAACAAAGCCTCGTTGTCGTCGTCGTCGTCATTATCAGAGGCCGAAACGCTTCTTTCTAAAGATTCGCGATCTCGAGAAGCTCAAATTCATGTTGTTTTCGAGAAAATGATTTGCAAAGTTTGCTTGGACAAAGACACGGAAATCGCATTTTTACCTTAAGAATTCACATTGATTGAATCATTTTATATATATTTATATATATTATAGCTCTATATCGTGCGTACACCTAGGCCTCTCACCGTTAATGTGTCACCAGTACTGAGTATAGGGAATTCTATAAAAATGACCTACCATTATAATATCCACAATTAACTTCCGCCTGAGATTTTAATCTCCGATATGATATTTTATACGTACGAATATAATTATTGATATATTTATATACTTAATCATTCCAATATCTAGGTGTTCTTATCTATCTATATTAGTCTATTATTGTTAACGTACTGTATACAAGTTTTACCACATATAAATAACATTATATTAATTGATTAAAAATTTATATATTTATTGAAATGATGTATGTGTAGTATTTTTCTTATAAGCTCTATCTTTTCGGTACTTTTATACGCAGGAACGTAATCTAGTAGACATAGAGCCTACACTTCTAGGTGGATAACTGAGTCGCGCGCGACCTCTATTGAGCTCTCTACAGACATTTCTGATTAATAACATGATTCCTTCTAATAGCCTCTAGGTAAAACTTTTTACAAGCATATCAGTTTGAGATTGTTTTAAAAAATTAGTAGGTTTACAAACGATATTAAACAATCGATATTAATATTGATGAAACGTTATACAATTCAGGAGTAACTCTGTTATGGCGATTTACATGTATCAAATTTAATATGTAACTATTTATTTTGGCATTATAAGATATTTATAAAAATAGTCTCGCTAAAGGAACGAAAAATATATTATGTATATACTAGGAAGTTCAAGAAAATCAACTATTGTGACCTAAATCGTTAGTTATATAAAAGTTCAAAAACAGTATTATTTCGTTGTTATATAAAAGTGAAACACGGAGTATATCAATGAAAATATTCTCATTTATTTATCGAATAACTTCATTTATTATCATCAAATATTTTATTTTCATTTTATTTTTAATTTAGTCACCTAAAATTGATTTAAATATATAAAGAAAATATGTTATTATTTATATGACGTTACTAAATTAAAAAGAATAAATTTCATTAAAAAAATTAAAAATTAAATAATTATAAATATTATTTTTCTGTCCAAATATTAAATTCAATATTGAAACTTCTAATTAAAATGATAAAGCATTAACAATAATAATAACGTTATACTTTATCCTCGTTTTCTTGATGCTTTACATGCGAGCTGAGTACTCGCGTGTTGTCGTAAAGTTATTATATTCTTCTTGACACTGTGTTATATGTGTTTCCGCTGCTTCTTTATTAGGAGGCGTGAATGTGGTTGGTCCTCTGTTTACCACGAGTCCTCATATATATTTAATTAATATTATTCTTGGCTTTAAATATCGAAAAGAAAAGGAAAATTTTTTTTTTAGCGTTACAAAATCTTCTATTTATATATATATATATATATATTATATACACCATTACCTCACCGAGATAGTTAAAAATAAATGATAATCGAGTTAATTTATTCGATATTTTCTGATCGAAGCGCGAGGGGGTACCCTTATATATAAGATTTTTTATTTAAATAGTTATAATTTTATTTAAAAGAGTTGTAACTCTATATACCTATATAATATATATTAATATTATTATATTTAATTTTATATTTTATTTATAGTATTTAGTAATTCTCAAAAGCTAATAACGTCATTATTTTCTTTATTCAGTTAAATAATACCTTTTTCTTGTGTGAGAAGTTTCAGTACTAAATACTGAAAAAAAAATAAGAGAAAAAGAATCGGCTAGCAGACTGTCTCAAAAGGTTTAACTCAGTCCACTCTCCGATGTCTAAATTTGCAGAGGACGAGAACGCAAAGAGAGATTATTTTATAACATACTGAACGTTATTCGCGATATGAATCTATTCACCTAAAGTTTTAATTTACCCTAGATTAAGATGGGGAACATTGACTTTAAGAGCCAGCAAATTTAGTGTCAAAAACCAAACCTATTAGGGAACATAGGCACAAATTTTGTGTATTCAAAAATCCACCACCTTATCAATTGGTAGTAAACATGGGCAACTAAAATATAAATATTGTGTCTATAAACCCCTACTATTGTGAGACATGGCTAAACTAAATTTGTGTCATAACCCCTATATATTAGGAAACATGGTCAACAAAATTGTGTCAAAAACTCCCTATTGGTGAACATGGCATCAAATAATTATTGTAGTTCTAAATAATATCCACTCGCACTTAATTCCTCCAGTTGGGATACCAGCACAATTTATTTGTGTTCTCATATACACCACTATCTTTATTGGGAATCTATGGTCACATAAGGTAGTGTTAGGTGGAGAGGGTATCAAAGCCTCTTATATGTATTTAGAGGATAATGAACGAGCGAAATTTTGTGTTTACGTAGCTAAACCTAACATAACCTAACCTAAAACAAAAATAAAGAAAAATTACTGAAAGATTTAACTTAATTGGTGGGATTTGTAATAATAATATAACTATATATATATAATATTTATAGTTATATATATAAATATATATAAATATATATTTTATATATATATATATATATATATATATATATATATATATAATATATATTATATATATATATATACTATATATATATATATATATATAATATATTGCTTTCATCGCTTGCAATAGACTCGGGACTGAATTTAACCTTGACCCGACCCTATGAGCGAGACGACGCGATTAGTCACGAGACTTTAAGAGGCTGCGCGCGCGCAAGAGAGCATCAAACTAACTTTTGCCCTATATATATATATCATAGCTATATAGGAGACTATATATATATATAAGTCAAGACAATCATCAGTCAGAAAAATCCTATAACGTAGAAATCTAATTTAAGCTTATTAGTACCGTGAGATGTAATATATTATATTATCGAGAAGTATATATATATACTATAATATTATATCACCATTATTATCACTTAATATATATTATATATATATATATATATATTTAAAATATAAGGGAAGAAATCTTTTATTAGATCTTTAGTTTTGTTATTTATTGCTAATTTTTTTTTTTAATTTCATTTTTGGCTATGCTTTTTTATTTTTAGGACTAAGGTTTTTTTTTAGACCATCTATCGTAGTTTTAAAACTCTAATCTTTTTTTTTGTTGCTTATGGTGTAGATTTATTAATTTCTTTTCTAGTCTGGTCCTTTTAAACCGTACCACGTATCTTCATTCCACTTTTTTTGAATGAATATTGTTTCATAGTTATGTATAATAATATAGATTTTATATAGTTTTTATTAGTGTAATTTTTATATTGAAAGTTTTAATTTCCATCTAAATAGCTTTAATTGTGTTGTCCATTTTTTCAGTTAAATTAATATTATATTTATTTCTGAAATGTTTTATTTATAACTTGGAGAAAGAAACAGTTTTGTGTATCAACTTTTTACGGTAGGATTGGATATATTTTGATTCTCAGTTTACTTATTATTATTGATTATAAAAAACCTTTTCCATTTATTCCTACTCATTGAGTTTATAATTAGTTTTATTTGAAGTATTGTTACCTTTCCAGTTTTATTTTACTTAAATATTTATTACTATTCTTTTTTTTTTTTTTTGTTGTTTTCATTTATATTTTATTAATTCAATATTTTGATTTCCATGTTTAGTTATTAAGTGGTTTTACTAAATAACTTATGAACTACTAATATATTTTATTTCTTTATGAAGAGTTTGATTTA
>JABUQX010128217.1:0-17500 GCA_015478945.1 Trachelipus rathkii
AAGGATATCCACTCTAAGGTCTAGAAGTATACAACTCATTTTTATTTCTTCCAACTTACAAATTTCGAAGTCTTAATTGCGAGTAAGAGGAAAAGTAAATTAAAAATAACTGAGAAAAGGAATTTTCGCTTTGTCAAGAGTAGTGTTTGTCATTCCTCCGTTTTAAAATCTATGATAAAGATGTCACATACAACAAGGGTCAAAATATTCTCCGTATATTTTCAAAGAAGACATTCTCTTTTTTAGGGTTTCTGTGTTAATTATTGTTCTATGGGCATCTTTTTAGTTATGATATCGAATTAAAGTATTAATTGTGTTCGGTCAACGTCTTTTATTCTCTTCTAAAAAAAAATTTTTTCTGATGAGTCTGAAGTAACAAAAGATCCCCTTAGCTTTCTGGCTGAACGCTGCTAATGAGTGTATTCATTGACTACTCAAGTAAGCTTTCTGGAATGTACTCAGCTGTGTTCGATTTTAAGAGTTATGGCTCCTGTACTGGACATTAGTATCTCATAGATGAATGGAATATAACCTTAATCATTTACGTTCCAGAATGTCAAACAAAGGCGAGCGATATTTTATAAGTGTAGACGAATAAAATGCTTTGGATAGTATATCATTGCTTTGTCAATCGAATTCCGCCTATTATTTTATGTGTTATCCATGTCTAAGACCTACATCTTGGATCACCATTGCTCAGTTGTTTACTATGTTTCCGCCATATAACTAACTCACGGTTGTTGAAATATGGAATTCGAAAATCAATCCTTCAATCCTGAGTTAATCTATTAGTAATAAGTCGTCTCAATCGTTCCGGACTACCTTACTTTGCTATTAATATTAGTCTTATATTATTTATGTTGCTATGGGAGAATATATATGACGCGATTAGTATATATTATATATTTAATAGATATAATATATATTAATCTTAATATATTATATTATATTATATTTATTATATATTATATATAATATATATATTAGATAATATATGAACTCGCGTTTATCATAGTAATACTTCTATATAGACAGAAATTTTATTTCTCTTCTTTTAACCAGCACTAATCACCTCAGAATGAGAAGAGTTTCAGTTTTGCTTTTAAATTTCATCAGTTGGATTTAGGGATCATACAATCAACTTGTTTTGTTAAGCTTAAGAAATCTCTCGATTAAAACCATTGTTAAATTTAAAAGATCATATAGTTGGTTTTTAGCAGACAATAGAATGAGTTTGAACTTAAGACCTAACTGATCAAGTTTGTATATAAAATTGATTTATTCGTGAACCTATTTGGGTAATATTTATTTTGCATTTGTTTTTATAATTATGATGTATTTATGAGTATATATTTAGCTATTAGTAGATATATTCATAACTACATATATAAATTATTATTATATATAGGGTTTATATATTGTATATTAGTATTATATTTAGTATTTTGGTATATTATAATATATATATATATATTATACATATATACTATATATATATATATACTTAGTATATTATTATATTATGTTTTACTATTATTATTATTATTATATTATTATGATTTAGGCCTACGCTGGTGTTGATTCACTATATTTGTTATTATTATTAATTATTATAATATATAGTATAGTTAATATTATCGAATAGCGTGATATCAGTTATATATTTATAGATAGTATATATATAGTAGTTAGATAGGGTTATGAGTATTATTAAGTACATTTATGGTAGTTAAGTTTATATATGCTGCTATACTTAGTTATTGTTAGACTGCGCACTCTATTCTTACCTCTCCGGAGCTTTGGCGCGCCTGTGTTTGCGCTCCATTAAAATAATTATGTAGTTACTATATTATTTATATGAATATGATGTTTTTATAGTATAGTGTTGGTGTTTATATGTAGATATCACAATTTATGTATATTATAGGATTATATATATTAGTATATATATATGTAAATCTATATGTTATTTATTATGGTTATATATATTGTATTATTATATATATTTTAAATATATATTTTTTGGGGGTGGTTCGAGCTCTGTTATATAGTTTGTATTTGCTTATTAGTTTATATATATAATTATATACTATTCTATTTTATTATACTATATATTTTATTATATTAATAGTAATATATCTTGATGAGTTGTATTTTTGCCGGATGAGAAGCATATCTCTTTTGCAGATATTTGACTTAATATTCTGACATCAAATTAAAGAATTGATGGGAATAATAAGAATTTAAAGTCTTGCTCACGAGTTTTATGATATTAATTTTATCTTGAATTCTCAAAGTTATGTAAAGGTGGCTTGGTCAGGTAGAATTGTTAAGAAAGAAACGTCGGAGGTGTTGGGGGGGGGAGGATTGTGTAGGATAGAAGCATGAGGCTAATTTCCTTGTAGGCAGTTACGCCTCATAAATTAATTTATCAAAAGACGTGATTAGTTCTATCATTTACCTTGCAGTGTGATGTGATTCTTCGCGATGAGTTGGTGTTTTCTTCATTTCAGTTTGCCACCTTCACTAGTCTTCTATTCTCTGGTGTTTTATGTAGATGTTGTGGGGAGTTTTACAAGCGAAGCGTTCATATGGATTGCTCAGGGTAAGGTATCTGTTTCTGCAATTTTTACGGTTGGTAGGTGGATTACACTATTATATGATAAGTATGATTTTGTATAATCTGGTCTGATATTGGTGTATATAGTATTGATTTGGTTTACTATTTAGGTCTAATTATTTTGTTATTATCGGGTTTTGTATTATTATTACGATGGATTTTTATTAAGGGGTGATGGTATTAATTATTTTATTTATTAACTTAGCTTTTTTTATTATTATTATTCTTTTAATTAGTTCTATATTTTAATTTTATTATTTTGAAGTAGCTATATATATTATTTGGATGATTTTATATTTATTATATGATATATAGGTGGACTTGCAATTGCATTGATCATTTTATTTGGTAGTATTGACGCTAATAGGCGCATTCTCTTTTGTATCGGTTACATTATAGGAAGGCTGTATTCAAGATGATATATTTGTATATTATAACGGTTATTATATAATAGTAGATTATTTCCTTATATTTTATATATTGTGTTTATATATATTGTATATATTATTATATATAATTTGCTATTTATCGCCTCTGAGGGGATCTTATATTATGGTGTGTATATCTTATAGTTATTATTATTAAAAATTATTATATATACTGATAATAATAATATATTATTACTATATTGGAGTATATTATTATTATTCATATATATTTAGTAGTTTTATGTTTTATTAGTTATTATAAATATAGATATATATACTATTATAAATATATTATTATATATAATTTTTCATATATATTATAGTTAGTAGTTTATTTATGTATATAGAATGTAATTTAATTTGGCTTTGGGTTTTATATGTTATTATATATATAATATAATATGTATATTGCTTTGTTATATATTAATTCATACTACTTATTATATTTAGACGTATTATATTATATTATTATATTTTTATCATGGGTTTATTAGTGTATAGAGGATATCATATATATTATATGTATATATTATAGGTATAGTTGCTTTTAGGATATTTGTATTATATTATATTATAGTCATATTATTATACTACTAATATATAAAAAGTTTTAACTATTATATTATAAATTACTTATTGATATTTATATTCGATTGATATAGTATACTAGGTATTATATTATATATATATATTGTATATACTATTATACTTATATCCTATCTTATAGTGATATTATAGTTTATAACCAGTCCTGTTCACGACCAATCGGCAGATGCCCATATTCATTTGAGGGGTGGTTGCTATTTGCGCCCTGACATAAGTTCACAAACTAGAGCATTAATTATCAGCAGATAGCAACGCTTATGCGCAAGGCTTGATAAGTGGGGAGTATTAAATCAGCAGGAAACACTTATGAAGATAGGAAGAGTAATGTCCACAAACAGAGTGGCGTAAAGAAGGAAGCTCCGCAGCGACTAGCTGGAGTACGTACATCAACACACTCAAACTTCATGCGTGCATTGTAGTTTTTCCAGCACCCTAGGTGATCTCACTAGCAGGGCACGTAACGGTGGGAGGTACGCGAAGTGATATATCTCCTTCGTAGCACCTGCCGTGCGCGGTACCTTATAGAAACAGAATTAAGCACTCAAACATCGCTTTTGTTCCGGTAAAGATAGAGGGTAAGTGTATCTGAAAAAAGTCCAGAACAATGTTATAAGATCCTTTTTGGCTTGTGATCGTCCTATCCAATTATAGCGGGTAAAACCAGAGCTCCCTCTCAGATATTGATGAGCATTGTACTTGCGGTCCATACAATGGTGCGCTTGACAGGCCACTTTGTAGTGCTGGAGCTAACGCGAATAGAGGAAAAATAAGTTCTCGCAGTCTAATACATGAACTCTCCATTTCTCTTTGAGGCCGCCTAGCAACCGTTGTTGTGTTTGAGGTTTCCGAAAGAATTTTTTTTGTTTTAATGTTAATGCCCAAGGATTCTTATATTGTCAAATGGAGAGACGAGAGAACCGTCGAATAAGATAGAAAAGAAAAGTTAGAAGGTGTCTTATGGAGTGATATTTGTACAACAGTAGATTTTCTTAAAGAATTTGAATTTCTACATATGGTTCAGCACGGAGCCTACCGAAATTCTACTTCCAGATCATCGAGAATAAGGAATCGATAGTTAAGACGAGAGGAGAGTCAGAAGTAAACTTGTTTTAGTACCTATTTTTTAGGTGAAGCAGCAATGAAAATAGTCGAGTGAGGAATGATAGGTCTGAGTCATCGGCATATGTAGTGATTAAGTTAGATGTGCTGGTGAGAAGATCATTCTATAGGTAAAAGTCGATGAGAGAAACAAGTTAGGAGTATATAGTAAGGATACCCTGGTGAGCGAACAGTCCACTATTTGACAACAATAGGAAGAAGAATCCTCATCCAATCAACAGCGATATTGATGCTGATTTGAATCGAAATTCTAGACCATAAGTTATTGCAAAGAAAGTGAGGGTTAGAACCTAAAGGGAAGGGGAGTTGGAAGCAGGTGAGCGTCGCCATTTATCTATTCGGTAACTGTTGAAGTCTTTGGATATGTTCAGTCGCCACAATCTCAGCAATGGCTCCCGTATGTTCCTAAGCGCGGAAAACTTATTGAGATTCAGTAAGATGGAAGTTATATTCGCCAGTTCAGATCTACCGAGCGGCGAAGCCGTCTGGTCGAGTGCGAAAGCAAGTGATATGAAGATTCCAGATGATCTATTAGAAGTCTTAATGAGTAGTGAGTAAGATGTTTCAAAAAGATCTTAAGAATAGTATATAAAGTAAGAGCTATATGGTGCGATGTAGAAGGATCACTGGGAGCGGCTCTCCCGTGTTTCGGATCATATGGTTGACATGTGCGTGCCTTCCATACAACTGTACTGGAATGTGTGTTATGTTATTGGAGGCGATGTTGAGAGAATATATTATAATAATATAATATTATATATAATATAGTTGTGTGGGGATATTATATATATATTTATTATATTATGATTATTATTAGTATTTTATATATATATTATCTTTATATATTTATATATTTAGTTTATTATTTTATGAGTATTTTATTATTATTAATGAAGTTATTGTTTATAAAACCTACAGAAGAAAATAATTAAGTGAACATTAGTTTTTTTAAGAAATACACATTTATTCTGCAATTTAATCTTGATATGTTTATTCCAGTAAATATCTTATGTGGTGGGATTGAGTTACGTATTTGTGGGGAAAGTAAAAGAGATATTGATTTTATGATTACTTCTTTATGCAGCATGCGGATTGGGTCCTTTAGTTTGTTTTGCTGTGAATTTGGTTGAAGATTTTGCGCTTGCTTTGTGTAAGAGAGTATGAAACGGATGTTTAATTGGGTATATACTTGTCTGTCCAACGTTGTGGATCAGAATTGTCCAAAAGAATACATGTATTTCAATTTGTGTTAATATTACTTTTCTGTCTAAGCATTTTAGATATTTGGTGATATGTCGTGAAAACTGTATTTCCTTTGTAGGTGTATTGGTTTTCAATTTTCGATATTTGTCTTTTTTGAGTCCGTGGGATTATTTATTTTTGAAATAATGTTAATATGGAGTTAGGAGGGGTATGTAAATAAAGCGTCATGATTTATGAAGAACGACCATCTGTCTGATACTTCAATTATGTGTGGTTAGTGGATCTGAAAAATGTTACTGTTTTTACTTGGTGGTTTGTTTTTCAAAATGTCTTCCCTTTCCCCGCAAAAATTAATGATAATAATAAAATATCTTTGTTACAACATACGCATTTTGTCTCCTTTTAGATTAAAAATAAATCTTTAAATATTTAATATTATTTGTTTTCTTTAAAAACTTAATCAATTTTGCTTAGTGTAATAAACTTTTCTACCTAAGTAACTATATGTTTTTTAAACGTGAAATTGTGGTGATGTGCCTGTCTACACCACGTTATCACATTTGAATTATGACATTCTTTTGTGTATCTACAGTACTGTAATAAATAAAATGGGAGAAGTTAATAACAAAAATAAAATTAAATAAAATAAAATAAATAAAAAATATAGAAGTAAAATATAAAATTCTTATTGTTAGTGAAGATTATAATTCGCATTAAGGAGTATCTTTCGCATTTGATTGCACTTGGTTGTGCTAACGAATTTAAGGAAACATGCTAACAAAGTCGTTTCGATTTTATGATCAATTTTAACAAAAATACTTATGTATATAGTGTTAAGAAAGTCGAGAAGTCTTCCCGTATAATTTCCTGTTAGGTCTTCTACTTCCCCGTGCTTACCGATCACCCAGCAAAAATGAAAACGAATCATAAATGTAATGTCCGTTTAATGGATTGCCGTTGCGTAAGTAGCTCTTTGACATTTTGGATGGATAGTTTCATTATTTTCGAAATTTAGCTTGACAATCTAATTTTCTTCAAATCTGATAACTACACCATACTACAATTAGTTATAGCCCCGCAAAATTCTTGGTTGAGTAACACGTCCATTTGTTATTCTTTTGTCTTATTTTTTTGTTTTCCCAAAAAGTGCCTTACATGTGCTTTCCTATTCTTTGAGAAGCTGATCAAAACTTTTTTGTAAACAAGTCGGTTTCGATTAATGCAGTCCGAAATTGCGTGCCTAAGCTGGATTTAGCATTATTTCTTATTCCTGCGTTAGCAACAAAATGCGATAAATACTGAAAGCGCCTTATTATTTGAATAATTGTGGGACATTACAAGAAGAATATAAGAATAAGTGAGAGAATGTAATATTTATTGCTATTTTGATCATTTTCATTAGATATGTTTATTAGTTGTCTTTGGCTCTGTATTATTGAGTTGGGAGCTCAATTTATCGGGTTGATAGGTTTAATGTATTTGTGATATATTAAATATTACTTGTTAATATAACGAGCTGGGATTGTAGAGGTATTTTGTTGAAAGTAAGGCCTAGTCATTAAGTATTGTTTTCATTTGACTTTTTTGATACGTAAGTGAGGATTAACTTGTGCATATATATATATTATATATATACGTATAATTACTATATTATATTATATATAATATATATATATATATTATATTATCCATATTACTAGTTTATAATATTATATTTATTACATTATATTATATATTCCTATTATTTTAAATATTATAGAGTATATATTATACTTTATCATAAGTATTATTAGGGTATATATATTATTAGTTTTTTGCTTAGTATTACGTATATTTATATTATACCTAGATATTTATCGTTTTTTGTAGTTATGGGGTTATAATATAAACTTACTATTTTATCGAGTTAATCGTCGTATAGTCCTTATATATTCTGTTATCATATATATACAGTTATTATTTTAATATTAGTTAATTATTATTTTCATATTATATTAGTATATGATACTGTTATTATTATCTATATTTATTGAGTATTATTTTATGTGTGTGGGTGTGGAATTTATATATTTTCTATATTATAATATATAGTTGTACTATATATAATATACTTATGTTAGATATTATAATCTTATTCCGGCTCACAATTATTATAAAAGTCATATGACGATATCATTTGAATAGTTTTATAATATTATATAAATATTAGTGATATTATATATTCTATATATAATCTTGGTCATATTGTTTTGAGGTATACTTATAGTATACTAGTATATATATATAATTATATATTGAGTATATAGTATATAGGTATATTTATATAATTCTTTTAAGCTAAACTAGATTAGAATCAAATTTTTTCCTAATTTCAATTAAAATATATTTGACTTTATTAAATTACGATGGAATAAATATAATTCAAATTTGAATTTTTTATATATTATTTTTTGAATTTTTAATAAATGTTTAAAATACTAGCGAAATTGAAAGTATTTCTCGTTTGTTTTTGTTTCAAAGTTTATATCTTAACAGAGAAATGCCTATTTTGATGTTAAATCCTGAACTTACACGTTCAGATATTATTTGAGTATTTTAGCTTCTATCTCGTTCTTTGTCTTATGTTTGTCGTTTAAACCTCATTCTCATTATATGTCTTTTATGCCGTTGTTTTTATTATATATATTGCATTCCTTGAGAAAATCTGATAAAACATTCGTTTCCTGTTATTTTAAAAATATCGTCAGGTTTCATCTACGAGTTAAGTTAAGTCTTTTACACATCATTTTAATATATTTATTTTTATATTTATTTATTTTATATATTATGATACTTGTTTATTTCTGTATGAAAACTTCATGTTTACAAATGTACGAAACTTCTTGTTTGCTGTACTATTTTATTATATCGTAGGTACTATATGTTCTCTCTTTTTTTGGGGGTGGCCGTTAAAGTATTAGGTTTTATGTTTAGATTCGCTGTATTATTTGTGTTTCGTGTTTATATTTCTCGCGGTTTTTTTGGGTTATGTGGAGTCTTTCTATGCATATTGTTTTTTGTGCATATATACTACTGATTTTTTGGCTGCCTGAAATGGCGATGTTATTGATTTCTATGTTAGATTGGACGTGTATAGCACTTGGTCGAATGAAGTCATAATAACATAGGTTGAAATGAACCAATTCTCTGAGTCGCATTTCTGCATCCCTCCGCCCAGCACTAGTATTGTGCTTATGTCACATAGTGAACATTTTTTTTTCTCCCTCATTTTGTCCAGTTATCTGTATCTTTCAAGTCATTTCCTTCTCCATTCAGTATCCTATCTATTCTTTTTGTGCGTTTTGTTTATTTTGTGCGTTTTTTGGGGGGTTTCATCGTCACTTTCAATTTTTCTTGTTTTGTTTTGACTTACTGTTAGTTGTGTCCATTTACAATACTGTCTTTGTATTGAGAAGATTTTCGGATTGTTGTTTGGCTTCTTTTTGAATTGGTCGCTTACATTTTTTGTTCTTTTGCTGGTTCTTTCTGTGGGTTGTTTGTTGGTATTTGTGTATTAGCTCTACTTTCGGCTATCTAGTGTTTGGGGTTCTTTTTTTTGCTTTTCTTCTTGCTATTTTCTGCCTGATGTTGGATTTGGCTGTTGGTGTTTTTTTCCGTTTCTTTCTGTCTTATTTCGTGTGTACTCTTTTTTTTTTTTTTTGTCGTTTTTTTGTTTAGGTTCTTTGTGTTTTTTTGTTTGTCTGATTTTGTTTGTTTTTTCGGTTTTTCGTTTCCATTTTTATGAGTTTAATAAAAGGTTGATTTTTTTTGTTACTTGAAATTCTTGTCGCGCTCTATTTGTGTTTTTTTCTTTTTCTTGTGTTTTTTCTGTTTTTTGGTGTGTTTTACTTTCTGTTTTGTTGTTATTATCGTTGTTTTTTTGTGGACGAGGGTCACTCGATCCACTTGCTTAAACTGCGGATCTTTCTATACTTGGTTTTTATTTGTACTCGGATTTGAGCCTTATTTTCAGCGCGTGACTCCTGCGAACGCGTTCGATTTTTTTCCGCTCTTGCTGGGCTTCTTATTTCGATGATATATTTCCAGTTTCATTCGTTTGGCGCCAGTTGCCTGCCATTTGTCTTACTTTGCCGTATAATCTTGACCCTACTTGAAGTTTTTAGTCCTGTGGTATATTTGCTCGGAGCGGCTGTGGAGTTTTGGGAGGAATGTCCGTACCCACATATGCATGAACCTATTCCTATGGCTGGGTAAGGTCCGCGGAAGTTCATGTCGTGAGTGCGTGTCTTGTCTGTGACCTGAAGAGAAAGTGTAAGGAGAGAAGACTACCCTTTTGTCTTATGATTTTAAGAATACCGCGTTTTCGTATCCTTCCGTGATCTACTTGGTATTGTTACTGTGTGTTATGTCTACATATGAAGTCATTTTTGTTGGTTGAGGAATTTGTTGGTCATGTTCTTTATTGAAGATTTTGTTCCTTATTAGAATATTTATTAATAATCGTATTAACACTCAAGGCGTGGCACAGTGTAACATATGTCGAAGTTATTCGCTGTGTTCATCGTTTCTGTGTCACTTACCATATCGGTTTGTAAGTTAGTATGTTTGTTTCCTTGTTTTTTTATTTTTCGCTCTTCTTACTGGGGAAAATCTTGAGAAGTCCTCTGCGTAACCGGCGTTCAGGATTTCATTCGTCTGCGTGAGGGCCCTGTCAGTCAACCCTAGGATCTCTGGCAAACAGTGTGCTGGGGCATTCCGGAAGAGGGCGCCGTCGTCATAGATCAGTATTTCCTTATTGTTTACTCCAATTATGTTACCTTCCGCCCGAGATTTTCCGAGTCTTTCATTACATTATTCATCTAGAGTATATAACTTAGTGCGTCCGACCTACCGTCCAACAGACTCTTTATCATGAGGATAAGAAATCTATCCATTCTTAGTCTATGCAACTTGATAAAGAGGCTTCTAGGATTGAAGGTTACTCATCCGTCCAGTCCGTTATTAAGTGGTGAGAAATTGGTCCACTAATGCCGTTTTCAAAGCTGACTACGGAAATATCGTTGTTCCAGTCTTTGTCATTTAATCGGTTCTCTCATAAGATTCCTCTTCTTATTTCCACTTCACCTGAGTTGAAATTAAGACAACACATCCAAATGCACATTGTACTTGCTTGTATAAACAAGAGAAAATACGAAGATATGCTATAGTCATTCTTTTAAGAAATTTTTCCTCCATGCTAAAAAATTTTCAGGTTTACTTAACGATTATCCTTAGTAATTTTGCCCTCGTCGTGCTACGACTGACACCCCAATCCTCGTTTAATGCTGACCCTTTTTAAACACCATTGTCCCATCTTAAAAGGTGAAATATGGTAAATAGCTATATTGCACGTACGTTTTATTCCCCGACCAGACGATTGCTCTAAAATCTAGGAGTTTTTGGTCATGCCGAAAATACGTAGGGCCCGCTGGCATATTGCCAGTCTTGGGAGAAGAATTTCACATTCCCTGTGAGAAATTGCACAACACGTTGCTACTCAACTGTGGACGACTCTACATGCATCTCCCTTAAACATGCCCGTCGTTTCTTTTAAACAGGAATTTTTTTGGAGTTATGCACATTCAATGAAATTGAACAGGAGGAGTATGCCACGGATCAACTTTACTCAAACAGATAAATAATCCTAGCAAGAACAATGCAATCCTATGCTTAACAATTGTATGCAAGCCTCCTTGTCTCCGCATGTTAATCCACCGGCACAAACCTTAGTATATACTCTTCTCCAATCGATGAGACTCAAGCAGTTACTGAAAACCTGCCATGCCTACAAATTGCCCTATAAGTTACTACTCTCAAATTGTCCAAAATGCAGTTTGTTTCTTATGTTCTTCTGCAAGGAGTAGCCTATACAAATGTTATTGATAATCTGCAAGCCAAACTAACCAATAATAAACTAAGTGGTTCATCTACCACATAACTTAGTATGCATCCCTGCAATGCTACTCTGTCGAACCATCTCGTCTCCCATGAGTTCCTCGTAACTAACGTAAGAGATTGCGTTCTATTGTCTTCCTAATCCGCTCCCCGCATTTCTTCAAATTACCTGAAACAGTAATTGTCTCCTAAGCAGAAAACAAAGATTAAGCACCAAGCTAGATTATCCCGCTAAAAATACACAACATCTCGAACTTTTAAAGTAGTGTTACCACCTGACCCCAGTATCGTAAACTGCAACATCAGATATAGAGCCCTCTACTATATAGTCTATACCTGAGTTACAAACCATTGAACATAATAGATTTAACAATGCAACCACAGCTATCGGTACAACGCCACCAACCACACTTTTGATGTTGCAAGATTATTGCCCGCTATTTTGTAATCCTCCTATAAATCTGTCTTCAGATATTCCTACCTTCAACACTCACAAAAGATTTTAGCCTAGATATGAAAGTGTTTATAAGTTCCTCGTAAATGAGAGCTTAAGAGTGAGCGTAACTCACACTCTAAAAATGCCTTCCTTGCGCTTTCCGAGCGGTGAGTGGAAACGTTATCAATTCCGATACGCAAACACCCGCAAAACGTACAGAAGCGTTTCTGGAATTTTTGTTGCGACATGAAAGTGGAGCCCAGTAGGTCTTCCATCTTGACTTCAAATGTGCAGTCTCAGCCAAGAATCATCACCTGATGATCAGTGATCAACAGTCCTCTACGTTAGACTTTGCTCTAACTGAACTAAATCTGCTATCGGAGTCCAATACCCAATTCCAACACCCTCTCAATAAGATGTAACTTTTCTGGTGACACCTTCCTCCCGTTTCTATGAAAACAGCCCTATATGCCCCACACGACTTTTCTATGATTTGATTTGTCCGTTTGAACTAGAAATTAACTGATCTCACTTTCATTAATAAACATAGCACTTCGTGTTGCTTTTCCATCGAATTAAGATCTTCAATCTTCATTGATTTAGTTGATACTCAACTATTTTGCATTCATGACAAAGTCCCTCCCAATAATATCACAAAAAAGCCGATTGATAGATAGATTCTCATTCTTATATTGCATTATTCCTCTTGTTACTCTTCTAATTTTCGCTCTCATGTCGTCGGGACTCTCTGTCTCACCCCCCCCCCCCCCCGTTTCCACTCCCATGTTGGTATGCCACTCCATACATGCTACCGCTAACACATATGAACAATTGGTCCTTAAAAAGACCATCCTCATAAATTAAATATACATTTAGCTATTGGCCTTATCAACTTCTTATTCTTACTACTCTACATTTTGAATACGTTTGTTCCCTATATTAAAATAGTGCATCACCATAAGTGCATATGTTGGCAGTGAACTTCGACTCATTAGTCAATCGCAACTTGTCTTTCAAACGTCGGAATAATAAATCCCGCTAATCCTATAGATAAGATGATTGAAAAATTGAATTAGAGGAGTGTCAATGGAATATCTCATTCAATATAATCTGTTTCCTATTCGTTCCAATCCATCTTTTCAACTAAACACGTGCTGCCGTGAAAGCAGAATTCATCTTCTCCACGACCTCCCACTGTCTGCTCAATCTGACTTGACTCCGACTAAGTGAGCTCTTTAACTAAGAATAATTAGCTGAAATCTTTTTTAAAAGTCGCTCCCTCATTCCGGGGTGTTATACCTCTGGGAGACTTCAACCTGTCGCCACCCCTTATGGTAGCTACACTATCGCCTTCGTCTTAATGACTAAGATTCTTGATGACTATTAATCACAATTTTCCCAAAGGAGCCCAAACAGGACTCTCTACATATGAACGTTTAAATACACTCACTATGCATTCCTGTTAGATCGGTTTCAGATAAATAATGCTGGCTCCACGTAATTTCGGTAGGCAGACTTGTTTGAGGTTATTCTCTTAGCGCCACTGTACAAAATTTATAATATTTGATAATGTAATGTGATAAAAGCGTATTCATGCTATTTTATATTGTTACTATGTGTTCGTAGCAAAATCTTAATATTTGTTTATAATGTAGTTTTATTTTAGGATCGGTTTTAGATAATATTTTGGGCTCCTAGTAATTTAGGCAGAGGTGTTCTTGAAGTATCTTCTTGCATTCATGCAACCCCCCCCGTAATAAAAATTACAATTGATGTATGTTATGAAGCGTAGTCAAGCTTATTTTATATTGTTATATGTAAGTGCAAAGAAATCTAAATTTTTTTATAGATATGTATTATGTTAGAAGAACGCTTCAGTAATAATTGGGCTCTCTAGTGTAAAATTAAGTTGCAGGTGTTTGAAGGTATCTTTCCTTTGCAAAAACGTAAAAAAATTTACAATTTGATGTTGTGATAGAGCTTTAGTCAAGCTTATTTACATTTGTTATATATAGCTGTAATAGCAAAGAAATCTAAAGTTTTGTATATAAATGGTATTCATGTTATGATTATGGTTAGATTACTAATTTGGGCTCCTCGGTATTTAACAGGTGTTTGAGGTATCATCTTTCAAGAAACCATAAAAAAATTAATATTTAAATGTAGTTGATAAGCTTTTGTCATCTTAATTAATATTGTTAAGCTTGTGTATATAGCAAACCGAAATCCTAAATTTGTTATAATACTCAATTCATGTTAGAGTAGTTTCGAAAAAATAATTTGGGCTCCTAGGTAATTTAGCAGGGTGTTTGAGGTATTTTTCGTGAACAATCGTAAGAAAAATTTTACAATTTTGAATATAGGGCTCATTAAATCGTAGTCAACTCTCATATATTTTATATGTGTAATAGCAAAGAAATCATAAATTTGTTATAAAATTCTGAATTCATTGTTTAGATACGGTTTTAGATATATATATTGGGCTCTAGGTAACTTAGTTATGTTTTGTAGGTATCTCCTTTGTAACTGTCCGTAAAAATTTTACAGTTTTGATGTAGTGAGATAATGGTGTTGTGCAAGCATTATTTAGTAATTGTTGTTATGTGTAATAGCAAAGCAAAGCATTAAATTTGTTATCGATATATAGTTCTTGTTGGAATCTGTTTTAGATTAATATATTGGCTCCTAGATATTAAAGGCAGTTTTGAGGTAACTCCTTTTGCAATAACCTTTAAAACATTTACAATTCATGTAGTGATAAAGCGAAGCAATCTTTATCTGATATTTTAAATTAAATTATTAAAGAACTTGTAAATCTATACTAATTATTATACATTTTGATCGGTTTCAGAAAATAATTGTGGTGTTCCTAGTTAATTCTTGGCAGTCTGTTGAAGTTTCTGTCTCTTTGAATATGCCGTAAAAAAGTTTACAATTAATGTGGTATAAAGCGGTCAGTAAGCTTTATTTATATTGTTAAATTGTAATTAACAATAGACCCTCTTGAGCTGTGTAATTTGCCGATGTGAGATCGTATACAGATAGATAATTTGGCTCCAGTTAATTTAGGCCCTGTTTGAGGTATCTGTCCTTTGCACAACCGTTAAAAAATTACACAATTTAAATGTAGTGATAAAGCGTAGTCAAGCTTTTTAATATTTACATATTTGTGTAAAATTAACAGAAGGTGTTCAAAATATGACCCGTTTGTAAGAATTCTACTTCATTTTGATCATTTTTCAATCAATAATTTCGGCTCCTAGTAATTTGTGCAGGTGTTTGAGGTATGTCATTTGCAAACGCGTAAACTTTACAATTTGTGTGCAGTTTACAAAGCGTAGTCAGCGATATTTATTTATTGTTAATGATGTGTGACTATAAAATATGAATATCTAAATTTGTTTTAATATGTATTCCAGTTTAGATTAGTTTCAGATAATAATTTGAGCTCTAGTTAATTTAGCCTGGTGTTTTGGGGTATCACCATTTCAACAACTGTTAATAATTTTACAATTTGATGTAGTGAATAAGGAAAAATCTAAAGTTTCATTTTCATTGTGTATATTATGGTAATTCTGCAAGAAATCTAATTGTTATATAATTTTCCTGTTGGATCGGTTTCAGATAATAATTTTATGCTTCTAGGTAATTTACTGCAGGTGTGTTAAGTGCATCTCTTTAAATAAGCCGTAAAAATAATTATCGTCATTGGGTAGTGATAAAGGGTAATCAAGATTATTTTAATTGTGTATAGTGTGTAATAGAAAGAAATCTTAAATTTGTTATTAAATTGTATCAATGTTATAATGATTTTCAGATATGATAATTTGGGCTCCTAAGTTTATTTATCCAGGTTGTTTAGGTTATCTGCTTCAGAAGAACGATAAAATTTTACATGTCCACTTAAGTTATTTATGCATTTTCAAGCAATTTGATTATATTGCTATAGAAGCGAAAAATTGTTACATGTCTCACTTAATATTATAGCTTCGTAGATCGTTCGAGATAATAATGTTTGAGCTACTAAGGCTATTTAGTGCATGGTGTTGAGGCGATCTCCTTTGCACAGCATCATTAAAAAAAATTTCTACAATTTGCAACTGGAAAAGCGTAGTCAATTCTATTTATAATGTTATATTAAAATTTTACAGAAATTCGAATTGTTTATTATGTTTTAAATGTTAAACATCGTTTCTTTTACACCATTTCTCGTTTGACATTGATTTGACATTGTTTTAATCATTCTAAAAATGTCATGAAATTTTACAATTTGGTATCGTAAGGGTTGAAAGGTTTCAATGCGACTCTCCCATCGTGTGTCAGCTATCGAATAGAAATTAATATATGCTTATTATTGAAATAATTTAAAACGGTTTTCAAGATAATAATTGCTTGGGGCTCCTAGTAATTTAGGCAGGTGTTGAGGTATCTCCTTTAAACGCCTGTAAAAACTTTACAATGTTGATATAGATAATTAATGTACGTCAAGTTTATTTATTTTTGTTAATAATCTGTGTATTTATTTTTCTCAATGTCTTATAGCACTTATACTGTGTTTTTCAGTTAGATCGTCTTTCAGATATAATTGGCGCTCCTAGGTAACTTAATTCCGGTGTTTGTAGTGTATGCTCCTTTGTCACAACCGCTAAATAAATTTTAGCTAATTTAATGTAGTGCAAAAAGAGTAAACATTCCTGAATTATAGTGTTTATCAATTTACTATTTAAATAGAAAAAATATTCAGTTTAAATGGAGTCCCAGTGAGCATATTTTACAAGGTAATTCATCAGAAGGCAGGTGTTTGAGTCTTCAAAAAATAAAAAAAATTTATTATTTGTGTAGTGATAAAGCTAGTACAGACTTATTTATACTATTAAAAGTAAATTGTAACATAGAAAGAAATTTAATTTGTTTTAATATGAATCATGTTAAAAAAACGAAAAAAACTTGGGCTCCTAGCATTTAGGCAGGTTGTTTGGAGGTATCTCCTTTGACAATACGCAATAAATTTGCAACCTATTATGTAGTGAATAAATTCGTATTTCAAGTTTATTTAGCGTTGTTTACATTGAAAGGAGCCTAAAAATGAAAATTTGTTATTAATATAAAATTATATTTTGTTTCCATTTTCATAAACATAATTTATTTTTTCCT
>JABUQX010128217.1:22500-25000 GCA_015478945.1 Trachelipus rathkii
AACAGAGTGAAAGTGAAAGAGACTTAAATAGGAAAGGTTTAAAAATACTTTTGCGAGGGTTGTATTTTTTGGTAAAGGAAGAAGCAGCTTACACTACTAAATATCAGAGTTTGATTGAAAGTATTTTGGACAAATTGAATGATGATTTTAAAACAGTTGCACAGATCAGTGATAGGTCGAATTACAGCAGCAAGGACACTGCCGGTGAACTTCTGTTATGTATGGGCGAAGTTTTGAAGGATAAGTTGAAAAAACATTGAAAAACATGTTTAGAGTAGTGGAGGATAAAAATCCCGTAGAAACGTTCTTGTCAATTGTTAAAATACCCAATGGAAAAGCAGAAAGTATTGCAAATGCTATTCATAAGGAGCTGACTGATCTTGATTTAAATTATGACAACATTATTACTTTT
Source organism: Trachelipus rathkii (assembly GCA_015478945.1). Lineage (NCBI taxonomy): Eukaryota > Metazoa > Arthropoda > Malacostraca > Isopoda > Trachelipodidae > Trachelipus > Trachelipus rathkii. The sequence goes on from JABUQX010128217.1 coordinate 22,913, forward strand.
GAATTTGATGGTGCTTCTAATATAGCTGGAAAAGTTGGAGGTGTAAGAAAAAGGCTTTCAGAAGAGTCAAACAAAGAAGTTCTCTATATACACTGTAAAACACATATATTGTCCCTGGCAGCAGCCTCCTGCAGGAATAAAAATCAGAAGGTCAAAGGATTTTTTTTTATATTTTGAAAGCCATTTACAAACTGCTTAGCAAGTCGCCAAAAAAGAAAATATTTTGCATGATATTCAATCATTAATCAATGATCCAATCCTCAAGATTCCAAAATGCATTGAAGTGAGATGGTTATCTCATTATAAGATAGTGAATGCTGTCTTCAGGAGCTTAAAGTCAATTTTGATGGCTTGTGAAGCATATCCACAAAGAAGGGACAGACCTTGCATCACTTGCAGGGGCATCTTGCTGGAAATCAGAAATGAAAGTTTCCTTGTCACCTGTTATGTAATGAATGAACTCCTTAGTGCACTCTCTCTTATCTTAGCAATGCTTTGCAAAAGAAGGACTTTAGTATGACCAAAGTCATTCCCCTAATTACTGGAACAAAATTGCACCTGCAAAATATTGCAAATCAGTGTGGAGACGTCAATAGTGACTTACAAAAAAACGTTTGGTGTGAAATAATGGAGGAGTTTGCATCTGAAGTGCGCCTGATTGCTGATGAAGATAAGAAAAATGCATTTAAAGGGATGAAAATATACTGCGATAGTGTAATCGAAGAAATTGAAGAAAGGTTCAACGACAAATCAATTGATATAATGATATTTGCTGGTCGCTTTGAGACGTTTCAGTCATTAACAAATTTACCGGATATTGAAGTTAGAAAATTTTGTGACAGATTTCCGATGTTTAATGCGGAAGGTGTACTAGCTCACCTGAAATCCTTCATTTTTTATATCAATTCCATGCTCGAAAGCGAAATATTTAAAGCAGATGAAAGCCCATTGTCGAAAATAATGGAAGCGGACGTGGGATATTGCGAGTTACAAAAGCTCTGTGAAATCTTTCTTGTCATTCCTGTAACGATAGCCTCGGTTAAAAGATCGTTCAGTACTATGAACCGAATACTAAGTAAGACAAGAAATAGAATGCTGCCAGAAACCTTAATGCATTGTATGATGATAAGCATCGAGGGGTCTGAGAATCCAACTGAGGATTTTCTAAAAAAAAAACAGTAGACTTGTATGCGACGAAGAAAACTCGTCGTATACGATTTCTTTAAACTTACTTCTTTAATACCCCTAACTTACTAAGTACTAACGTCGGGGATACGGCCTACGGAAGTGTTATATATATATATATATATATATATATAATTTATTTTTACCAAAGATCTATTTCTTATTATATATATATATATATATATATATATATAATTTATTTTTACCAAAGATCTATTTCCTTATTTGAAAAGGTCATATTACTCATATATATATTTTAAATATAATATTCTCTCATAATAATGTTTTCGTACCCTTATGTTATTTTATTTATTTAACTTCCCAATAAATTTCACAAATAGATTGCTATATTTTTGCAAGTAAAGATTTGGTTATATTTCGGATATTTACTATATCAGTAAGACAGTATCTAATAAGACTATAAGATTAGCTGACAAGTGACAAGAATATCATTATCCTTTATTTTTATGTAAATTATGTTATACATATGTGCCCCCCCCCCCCGAATCTCTGTAAGCCCCCCCGAGAAAATTGTCTGAAAGAAACACTGCTAGTAGCAGATCTAAAAATCAAAAAGATAAGGCTACCCCAGAGTAAAAGAAGAAGATTAATTAAAAATAAAGTATTGCAAAACGATGAGAAAAAGATTGACTATTAGACTAGACTAACGGAGAAACTGAGGAGTCGAACGGAAGGGAAGACAGTGAACTGGGAGAGTTTGAGAGAGAGAATTAAAGAGGAAGTGGATGAGGTACTGGGAATGGAATGGATTAGAGGAAATAGGAAGAGACACACGATGGTGGACAAAAAATGTCAGAGTTTTTGTGAAGAACAAAACCCAAAAACTAAGCAGTACATTAAGAAGAAGAACTGTTGAAAATAGAAATGAATATGTAAGAGCAA
>JABUQX010128218.1:0-5000 GCA_015478945.1 Trachelipus rathkii
GGAAGAAGAGAGATTCCGTATACTCACTTTTATTTACTCCAACATAATTATTAATCTCATATAAATATTAAAACTGAGTTCATGTTTCATGCTGCTTACATATCATAGCAAAACTTCACACCGAGGGACGTCCTCACTTAAATATCAATTAAAATCTTATCTTATCGTTTATCTTTCAAACCCTCCTTTATTAACTCAACACCGTATATCTACCTATATAGAAATCTCTTACTACCAACCTCTCAATACGCTCTTCTCAGTATTCACCTCATACACAAACATATATTATAGTGTATTATATTAATATATATATATATATATATATATTATAATTATATAATTAATATATATTATGAATATATAATTATATATATATTATATATATATAATATATTATATTTATATAATATTATATATCTATAATATATTAAATACATTAACAATATAATATAATAAATAATAATTTATAAATAACTATATAATATAATATATATAAATATTATAATAATATAATATATAATATTATATATATCAAGAGGTATATGTAGTGACACCCGCTTCATGTTAGGGTAGTAGTATCCCTTTAAGCGTACACTCATCCACACCTAATTATTTTGAGAAGACTGAGTTAGATTCACGTCTATCTAGCTCCTCATATATAATGCCGCCAGCCCGTCCAGACACACGTACATTTCACTAGCATAGTAACTAAAAAATTATAACAACTATATTGGAAAAAAATAACATTTTTTGATTTTTAACAAGCAATTTCATCGATGAAAAAAAAAAAAGAATATATTATTTTTTACTCCATACAAAATTAATATCCCGCAAAATTCGCAAGTCCACCTATCGACTTCATCACCGCCATATTAAATTAATTTTGATGCAGAATCGTAGGAGCAAAAGAGCGTTCTTTGTATATAGTTAAATAGACGCTTGAAACCTGTACAATTTACTGTATCCCATGAGAACAAATAAAAGTTGACTCCAAAATAGTAATAAATATTTAATAGTTTTATCGTATAGTTGAGTTATATGAAAAAAAAATTATAATGGTTAGTTATTTTTACTATTAAATCTTTTTTAAAAGATTTTCCTCTTCCTTCCTCTCCTTATATGTATGCTGGGGCTTGAGAGAGCACAACTGTCGAGAGAGACACGAGAGACAGTAGGCGGGGGTTACTTCTCTACAGTACACGACTCAGGTCGTGGCTCGCTAGGAACCTTGAAACACCTCAAGACGCGACTCATTTTGGACTCCTTGCCCTACTAAGAGAGTCCCGTTCTCACGTAATTATACCGTGGGTATATTCCTTTAAATTGTGATATAAAGAAAAAAATTCGAGAGGCTCACACTATTTGCGCCAAATACTTTCCCGTGCAGGCGAGAGAGTCTGTACAGATAGTAAGCGTAGCTTTTATCTCTATACCAGTAATTTTTTATCCAAGAAAATTGCTGGGCTTATACAGTACTCGATAACACGGGAGGGAGATATGTTTGTTTCACTATCGAGTTGATGTTAAACATGATTTTGGCGTGGAGAGATTTGTTTTACTAAAAGCGGTTCTGATCTCTTTTACTTGATATTCAGTCTCTCTCCAGTTTGTAATTTCATTGAGAGTAGGAGGTACACTACTGTCACCTAGATAAAATTAGACTAAGAAATGTTAGTTTTATTGTGCCTGTACCTGTTATCGGTTTCTTGGTGGTGGGTGAGATATATTATATTATTTGCTATTGGTGTGATCTTCTACCTCGGAGGCTCGCTACTTATCAACTTATATTATATATACTACATATAAGTAAACTTCTTCAATTAATTCAGTACCAATACTTTTATATAGGTTAAAATATTACATATGATAAGCCTCGGATAGCTACTGTATATTATAGGTAGCCAGAGTCGTATGCTATGCTTAATACTGTATATCAGGCTACTAGTATATCGGTTACGTATTTATAATTATTATATTAAGTATATATTAATTATATAGTAATATATATATATATATTACGTATATATATGCTTTATGTAATACTACCGAAGTTTTAGATTTTATTATTTCATATTAGCCATTATTTGTATCTTATATTTATCTTAATATACTATTTTGAATTAAGGATTATTTGGAGAGATTTTAATAACTTACAATATATATATTATATTATATTAATAATTTATAATTTAATTATTATTATATATTATATATAATATATTATATATATATATTATATATTTATTATATTATATATATATTAATATTATAATATTATTATATATATTATATAGATTATTATATTATATATATATACGGGTATTAATATATATTATAAATTATTTATATAATATATATAGTATATAGTTATTAATATATATTCATATATTATATATATATATTAATTAATATTAATATATATTATATATATATATTATTATAATTATTATATTATATATTATATTAATAATATAATATATATATATATACTATATTATATATATATATATTATAATATATATATTATATATAAATATTAATTATATAGTATATATATATATATATAAATATATAACTATTATATAATTATTTATAGAATATATGATATATATATATATATAATATATTATATATATATAAATACATTAATATATATATATTAATATTAATAGTATTATAATATAAATATTTAATTATTTATATATATATGATATATATATAATATATATAAGTATATATATATTAATATAATAATATTATGATATATTAATTATGATTTATATAGTATATACTATAGTAATTTAATAGTATTTATTATATTAATAATATATATATATATATAATATAGTATATAATATTATAACATACAAGTGGCGTGACTCGTTCATGTATTGGGCTATATTGGAGTATTATTTATTAACTTGTTACTTAGACTAACTTACCTTCACCAAAATAAAAATGTCACATTGCAAATCAGAATTTTGCTTTGAGAGGTTAAGAAATACCTGACAAAAATTATATTATGTATACAAAGTAAAGCTGATCTGACGTTTATTATTATTTTTTTATACTCAATGTTAGTACAAATCTATAAGTATAAATATTTAGTTAGATATGTTACAAATTTACAGAAAAAACAAAATTAGGAATCCTTATGTTTCACACTGCAAATTGTAGTCGTCTGTACATATATTTATTTTCACTATATTCAATTAATATAAAAAATATTGTGATTATCATATTAAGAGGCCCTAAAATAAATTACCTAATTTATATTATATATAAAGATATTCTTAAAAAATTATGTAACATAATATAGCAAAAATACTAGACAATAGAAGAAGTTCAAAATATATTTTCATCTTAATAAATTGATTAGATAGCTTATTTTCTTATATAAATGTTGCCAGTATTTGGCTCTATATTTTATAATTATTCATATAAGTGCAACTCGGAATGTATTTTATTTTCATACTATAAACTATTATAATGGGTTCTAATTTTACATGAGTTAGCTTGAATGATCTTGTATCCATGTATAATGTACCATCTCTTTATACTTGGTATATACTATTAGATGAGTGATCACAAGAGACACTAAAGTCAGTTTATATTCGTACATTTGTACGGGGGAGAGCTGTTATGATTTATTTTTTTTTGTGGCGATGAAAATATACAATAGTGAACATAATATTAATATATGTTCAATTTAAAATGCTCTAATTTATGTAAAGAAATTATTAATAAATACTCAATAAATTTAAGTTACGATATTGCCTTATTGATTTAATTAGTTATATAATAATAATTTAAACTTTAAGGATAATTAGATAGATAGGGTATAGTTATACATGCCAGCCTCATATAGCAAAATGACCACAGTCAAAATCCATACGGAAAAGGCAATTAAGAAAGATGTTAAGTTCCAGATATTTTGCAAAATCTCCATTTTCTCAAAATAATATAATCATTAAAATATATAAAGTATATATATAAATTTGATTATAGAAAATTATTAAATTAAATAAATTAATATTATGTAACTTTAATGATGTGTATATATACGATCAATTAATTGTAAGTTTATTTAAATAATTAATAGTAAATTAAACTTTTCTTTTTCAAATCAAGGTTGCTCAGATAACATAAATAAGCGGAATCTTTTTTTATGATTACCACACACTCAGTGCTAGAAAGGATGAGACGGACGAGATCGAGGATGAGAAGGCAGGGACTAAGGGGAGAGAGCAGGAGAGAGCTAGAAAGAGAGACGGAAGTAGCGCAGAGAGGACGAGCACGTACGAGAGAATAATTATACCAAATTCAATAATTGCGAATGTGATTGGGGACTTGTTGGAATTTATAGTAACAAGAGTCGTTTATGGAGGGTAAAGTGTCTGAGGGATTATATGGAAAGCATATATTAGTACCCTTAATATTAATCTGTAAAGAGATTAAGGTAACTGTCAGCTATTATGAGGATATTAGTTTATTCGAGTTTTGTAGGTTAAGAGTATATGGCTGGTATTGGCGTCGAATGGACTGAAGAATAATTTTGGGAAAAAGGTGCGTTAGAAGTGGTTAGAGAAGTTGTGGATGCACATTCTGTACTTGAAAGAAACAAAAAAAAAAAAAAAAAAAATGCCTTGAATACTGAGGGAGAAGAGGAATAAATTTGTATTTAGGATTTATGGATTTGCAACAGGGCTATAATTGGATTAATAGGGAAGCTCTATGGCAGGTGTTACTGATATGGTGTTGGTGGTAAGCTTCTGATGGAATCAAAACTATTATGAGACGATAGGTGAAGCGTGTGTGCGTAGAATAGAATTGATAGGTTCGAAAGTGATTAGTTTTAATATTAAACGCGGAATAGACAGGGATGGTGCTAATGTCTCCTTGCGATCTCAATTCTGTTATATTTGGGACTGAGGTATGAAAAAAATAGAGTAGGGGTGACGAATGGATAGTGCTTAGATATGAGGGAGAATGAAAAGAGA
>JABUQX010128218.1:10000-17227 GCA_015478945.1 Trachelipus rathkii
CTAAATAAATTTCCATTTACGAATATAAAGTATGTCATTTTACATAGGCCTATATAGCGTCAGGCGGGGTGACTTGGACCACTTTAGGTATAACTTCGTCTCCCGACTTTCCCCTGCACTTTTTGGAAATTTTTTTTCCTGAAATTCAAGGCCATATAGTAGGTAATAAGCACACAAAAAATAATATGTAATTCTAATAATAAAAGTTTTATTAAAGTTTTAATAAAGAAGCTCTCAGACTGACCTTGAAGGGTGAATCGGACCACCATTGAGGGGTGAATAGGACCATCTGTTTAAATTTCTCTTTTACGTATAAATTCAATTTTATATTTTAATTTTTACTTAATATAATAGGGGGCCAAATTATTTATCATATTAAAATTCGTAATAAGTAATAAAAATGTCAATAATGATACATAAAATAAGAATAAAAATAAGGTGGTCCGATTCACCCCTCTCCGCTCAAAAATTGACACTTTGGAATTCGTATTTTTTTATATAAATTTCATTTTAAATTTGGTTTGTCTTAAATATATGTAACTATTTATTATATTTAAATTAATTATACATAATAAAAATGTCAATAATAATACGTAAAATACGAAAAACAATGGTGGTCCGATTCACCCCTTCATCAATTTTTACAGCCCCGTGATGTTGCCACTAATATTGTTTGGAACAAAAATTTACTTTGCCAGTTTAAAGTTAACATACTCGAGTTATAGGGTAGACCGGGGTGAAATGGGCCACTTTTGAATTTTGTTAAATATCTCGGCTTGTACTTTATATTTTTTAAATATGATTACAGTGTTAGATAGGTAACTTTATGCTCTACAAAAGGTTTCAATAGAATTTTTCTTTTTTATTTATGTTTACTACTTTTTTTTTTCACCAAAAGTGCAAAAAAAAATTCGCTTAAAAATTAGCCTTAACGAACTTCTGATTTTCTCAAAAACTGTAAGTCATAGAGGAATTATTTTTGGTATGTTAGAAAGCTGTATTACTAGAGATTATACACACCAAATATCAAGTGGCCAAAATAAATAATTAATTTTTAATTAATTTTTTATTCACTCGGGGTGAAATGGGCCACTTGTCCAAAAATCAACCAAATTTTTTTTTTAATATTATACCCATATATATAGCCTATAGGATCATATATAGGCTATATATATATATATATATATATATATATATATATATTATATATATATATATATATATATATATATATATATATATATATATATATATATATATATATACTATATATATATATATATAGTTGTGTGGGATCGAGTTTTTTTGTTGTCTCATAATTTTATTTTGTTTTTTTAGGTACAGCATGAAAGAAGGAAAGATGAGATTTCGTGAGCAGAGCAAAAGATGGAACGTCAAGGAACAAGGAAAGTTCCCGGAGCTGCAGTGTTTTTTTAGTGATTTTTTTTAAATTTAAAAGTGCAAGAGGAAAATTAATTTAAATTAAATTTCATTTTTATTAATCTTTTAATTAATTTAATTAAATAAGTGAAAATAATTTCGTTTAATGTTTTTCAGTTAAAATAACATATTTAGATCGATTTGATTTTTAAGCAAAGCTAAGGCATTAATTTGATTTTTTTTGAACTATGAATAATGAATTGAATTGATTATTGATGAATGCTTTTGATTTGAATTAATGAAAGAGGATTTCGTTTATGGAATCGTGTAACATCTGGGAAGAATATTGATGGACTGACTGAATTGGATAATGTGTCAAGGGATTTGTTCTGATGTTTTGATGAATGAGGCTCTTTCTTTAAATTTCTGTGGTAAGAGTACTTAATTATTATTTGTCGTATTTTTTATGTTTGATGATTAATTGAATTATTGATTAATAGATTAATGGACTTATTTGATGTTGACTATTGTTCTTATTATGGTTATCATTAATATTTTTATTTCTTTATTACCTTGTATTTCTATTAGTAGTATATTATTATTGAGTATTATACGTAGTCGAATTTTTTTTGTTTCTTAGACTGACGTATTGGGTTGATCTGGTAGTGCAGCAAACCAAACTCAGGTGAAGGTCTTTCGTGGTCCCTTTGGAATTTTGGAAAAGTAGGACGTAGACGTCGTAGAAAAGAAAAAAAAACTGGACAATAATATTGCCCAGGTAGGAGTTCTTTTTGTTAATTGTATTTTATTTTTTATTTTTTAAAACATTTAATTATTTTTTTGAATTCCTTCATTATTTGACTGACTCATGCTTAAAGAATTTGATTATTATTTGACTGTTTTAAGATGTAGCTACCATATTATTTTAATTTTTATTATTGTTGAGTCTATTGTTTCAAGATAATATTATTTGATTATTTAATATTGTTTAATAAATTACTTTTAGTTAACGTTTTCAAAGATTGAAGCAAATGTTATTATTTAACAACTTATTTTAATAATTTTTTATTATGGTTGCATATTAGTATATTAGGATTTGTTTAATTTTGTCTTATTTCAGTTTTTTTGGGACCTCATTTTTTTTCTGGAGCTGTTCTTGTTTTGGGATTCCATTATTTTTTTGGCTGTATTTCATGGTGGCAGCCATATTTCAACGATCTGGGTACGTGGGTACCGATTAAACTTAGCGGTGCAGTACCCCTAAATATGACTGTGACGGTAGTGCCTGTGGTACTATGTAGAGTTTAAAATAAAATGGAACATGCAGCATAATTTGATATTTGGAAAACAAATTGAAAAAGAAATTTGTAACATATTTTGAAAATTGTAAAATTGGAAAAATAAAAGAAAATAAAGAGAAGATTGATTATTTTTTGGAAACTAAAATAAAAGGACTAAAATTGAAATTAAAGATAAACGGAAATTTAAACATAAAAATAAAATAACGTGAACATTACAAGGAAGAGTGAAAAGAAAACATTTTAAAATTTGAAAGAAAAACTTAAATGAATTCTGTGGTGGTACCATAAATCAGTGGTACCATAAATAAGAAATAAAACTTGAAAATTAAAGTGGTACCATAAGTATTAAAAATAATATTAAAAAACAATTCACGGTACCATAATTGGTTCACTAAACTATTTAATAAGTGATTATATTAATTGTTTGATATATTGGTACACTGGACTAATTAGGAAGTGACCATTTTGAATATTCGAAAAATTATATTTTATTTCCATATATCGTGTAAAATTATTTCTTTCTGGGTTATATAATATATATAATAGTATATGGAATATAGTCCATAGTATTGTAGTATATGGTCTATTGTAGTATATTGTACACGAGTAGTTGGTAGTGGTATACTATAGTTATTTGTATTGGTATATTATATTTTATATTTTTTTTGTAACGGTTAAGTTAAAGTAATTATTATAAAATTTGTGATAAAATTTGTGATAAATATACTCGGTGTAGGTTTTCTTTTTTTCTTTTGTGTAATAAAGGTAAAGTGTATGTGTTTATCATTGTATTCCCCTCTATTTATCCTGGAAGGCAGCCTCACTCCTTCTTGATTCAAATTATTGTAGTTAGTTTTTTTTCTTTCTAGTAAAATCTGCTACATATTTGTGGCGCCCAACGTGGGGCTGTCTTGAGGGATAGGTGAGGGGTGCAATAGTAATAGTAGTTTGTAGTAGTATTAAAGTAGTATTAGTAGAAAGTAGTAAGGTAGTAATATTAGTGTAAACATGGCTACGAATGAGGAGTTGCGGGTGGAGTTGGAGAGGTATAAGGAGGCTTTGCGCAAGAAAGAGAAGGAGAATGAAGAGTTGATAGAGAAAATATAATAGGGGGCCAAATTATTTATCATATTAAAATTCGTAATAAGTAATAAAAATGTCAATAATGATACATAAAATAAGAATAAAAATAAGGTGGTCCGATTCACCCCTCTCCGCTCAAAAATTGACACTTTTTGGAATTCGTATTTTTTATATAAATTTCATTTTATATTTTAATTTTTACTTAATATAAGTAACTATTTATTATATTTAAATTAATTATACATAATAAAAATGTCAATAATAATCCATAAAATACGAAAAACAATAGTGGTCCGAGTCACCCCTTCATCAATTTTTACGGTGGGGTGAATCGGACCAAGTTAGGCCCCATGATTTTGCCACCAATAGTTAACATACTCGAGTTATAGGGTAGACCGGGGTGAAATGGGCCACTTTTGAATTTTGTTAAATATCTCGGCTTGTACTTTATATTTTTTAAATATGATAACAGTGTTAGATAGGTAACTTTATGCTCTACAAAAGGTCTCAATAGAATTTTTCTTTTTTATTTATGTTTACTACTTTTTTTTTTCACCAAAAGTGCAAAAAAAATTTCGCTTAAAAATTAGCCTTAACGAACTTCTGATTTTCTCAAAAACTAAGTCATAGAGGAATTATTTTTGGTATGTTAGAAAGCTGTATTACTAGAGATTATACACACCAAATATCAAGTGGCCAAAATAAATAATTAATTTTTAATTAATTTTTTATTCACTCGGGGTGAAATGGGCCACTTGTCCAAAAATCAACCAAATTTTTTTTTTAATATTATACCCATAATATAGCCTATAGGATCATGTAAAGGCTATATATATATATATATATATATATATATATATATATATATATATATATATATTATATATATATATATATATATATATATATATATATATATATATATATATATATATATATATATATATATATATATATATATATATATAAAAAATATATATATATATATATATATATATATATATATATATATATATATATATATATTATATATATATATATATATAAAAATAAAGATTCTGACATTTAAGAATTGGGCAAATGCCCTGGGCATTTATCTGGGCATTTGTCCAATTTGGGCATTTTAGAGGGCATTTATACTTTTATTATATATATATATATATACCGTATAAGGTTACGAAAGAGAGAATAAGGGAATCTACTTAGAATAATGAATAGGGATGGTGCTTTCGTAGCTGATGAAATAAATGTGAGGGGTGTGGAGGAAACACTTCGAAAATCTACATAACATTGGCACTAATGAAGAGATGATAGTGAATGTGTGTTGGTTTGATGGTGCAAGAAGGAATAAGTATTTTCGGGATGAGGTCATTAGTAAGGAGGAGGTAATGGGTAGAGTGAGAAAGTTGAAGAATGGTAAATCTGCAGGTATAGATGAAATTACTGGTGAAATGATCAAGAATGGAGGCGAGATGGTGATTGATTGGATTTGAAAGTTGTGTAACAAAGCGTTTATGGAGGCTTTGGAGGGTATAGTTTCGAGGGATTGGAGGACAGCAGATATAAAGTGCAGGGAGATTCTTACAAGGTAACTGTAGGAATTATAAGAGTATGACTTATTGGTGTTGTAGAGAATGTATAAACTGGTGTGGTAGAAAGAATCGTTGAGTGACTGAAGGGCTGATTGGTGAAGAACAAGGTGCATTTAGAAGTGGTAGAGGGGATGTGTGGATCAAAATCTTTACATTGAAACAAATGATGGAGAAAATAAGACAGAAGAAGAATAAATTGTATTTAAGTTTTATGGATTTGCAACAGGTGTATGATAGGATTAATAGGGAAGCTCTGTGGCAGGTGTTAGTGAAATGGTGTTGTTGGTAGGCTCCTGAATGTTATCAAAAGTATGTATGACGATAGTGAAGCGTGTGTAAGAATATATGGAATCAAAAGTGATTTTTATAATATTAATAGCGGAGTGAGGCAGGGATGTGCTATGTCTCCTTGATTATTCAATTTGTATGTGGATGGAGTTATGAAGAATTAGAGGTAGGGGTGGCAGGGGATGGTGCTAGAATGATGGAGAATGGAAGAGAGTGGAGGGTTCCCTACCTATTATATGCGAATGATTTGGTTTTCTGTGGAAAATCTGAAGAGTTTAAGAAGATTGGTATAGAGATTTGCCAGGGTGTGTAAAAGGAGGGGTTTGAAAGTAAACGTAGATAAGAGTAAGGTTATGGTTGTGAGTGAGGACAGTCCTCAGTGTGAAGTTATGTTAGATGGTGAGCAGCTGGAACAAGTGTCTGAGTTTACACATATAGTATATATTTGGATGAAAAGGGAACGGATGATGCAGACTGTAGTAGAAAAGTTGTGAATGGCAGGAAGGTGACTGGATCAATTCAATCTTTTATGGATGTAAAGGAACTAAGTCTTGAGTACGCTAGGATCTTACATGAGGGTATGTTGTTACCTGTGTTAAAGTATAGTAATGAGACTATGGTCTGGAATAAGAGGTATAGAACTAAAGTACAATGTGTTCAGATGGACAATCTTAGGAACTTATATTAGAGAGTTGTGTGGTGTGAAGAAAGGGGTAAATGAGAGAATAAATGAAATTACATTGAGATGGATTGGTCATGTGGAAAGGATGGATGATAGTCGGTTGGTTAAGCGGATGTATAGTGGTGAGTGTGCTGGGAATCGACCGGCTGGGAGACCGAAGAAAAAGTGGATTGAATCAGTAAAGGAATGCCTGGAGGAGAAATGTGAGTTTGGAAGAGGCGAGAAGAAAGGTGCATAATAGGAGTGAATTCCGGGGTTTTGTGAGGGGGTATGGTTGTGGCCCGCCTGGGCCTTGACTTGCAATAATTTCATCAGCCTTATGTTGGGAACCTTATCAAAAGCTTTGCTAAAGTCTTGATATATATATATATATATATATATATATATATATATATATATATATATATATATATATATATATATATATATATATATATATATATATATATATATATATATATATATATATATATATAAACTTTAGCAAAGTTTTTGGTAAGGTTCCACACATACGACTGATGAAGAAGTTATTGCGATGAAATATAGGTGGAGTGGTACATGGTTGGATTAAAGAGTTGTTGTGAAATAGAAAACAGTGTGTACAGCTAAATGGCAATGTCATCATGGGAAATAGTGAAGAGTGTTGTCCCACAGGGTTCAGTGCTGGGGTAACTATTGCTCCTCATATACCAATAGAAATGATTTAGACCAAGGACTTAAATATAAGGTTTTTAAGTTTGCAGATGATACCAAAGTGGCTACCTCAGTAAGGAATAGTGAAGGATATATAAAGACTCAAAATGATCTTGATAAACTTCTTGAGTGGGCAGATAAATGGCAAATGAATGAATGAATTAAGTTTCTTCATCTAGGTTCCTCAAATAAAAGTTTTAACTACGAT